>RJWT010053237.1:0-10471 GCA_004365215.1 Cuniculus paca | reverse complement strand
AGAATTTGGATTGCTTCTCTATCTTGGTTATTATGAATAGTGCTGTAATGATCACTGGGGTCAGACATTTTTAAGATACTTACTTTGATTCCTCTGGATAAATATACCCAGGAGAGGAATTGTTAGGTCATATGGTATCTATTTTTAATGAGGGAGAGGAAGTATATGCTGTTTTCCACAGTAGCTGTACCAGTTTACATTCTCACCAAGAGATGTTTCTTTACATCTTGCCAACCCTTGTCCTCTGTCTCCCCTCCCTTTCCTCCCCTCCCTTCCCCTCCCCTCCCCTCTCCTCTCCTCCTCTGCCTCCCCTCCCTTCTCTTCTTCTCCTTCTCCTTCCCCTTCCCCTTCTGGTTCCCCTTCTCCTCTTGGGCAAGAGGAGCAAAGCTGGATGTAGCGCACGTCTTGATTTCAAACTATATTATAAAGACACCATACAGACAGAGGAACAGATACAGAGCCCAGAAATAGATCCATGTGTACTGAACTAATCTTTCACAAGAGTGTGCGGGTGGACTGGCAGAGCACTTACCCAGTGTGTTTGGGTCTGGGGTCCAAGCCCCAGCACTGCCCCCCCCATACACAGTACCAAGGACAGACAATGGGGGAAAAGAAAACCTCAACAATAAATAATGTTAAGAAAACTGGAAATACATGTGCCAAAGCATGAGTTTTGGACTTTATCTTAGGCTGTACCCAAAATGCTCGAAATGGATTAAAGACTTAAATGTAAAATTCCAAAGAATTTTGAAACCCGAGAGGATCTGTCACCCTCCCTTCTCTGTTTGGGGTCATGGGGTGACATCATGTGGTGAGAACTAGCAGAGTGTTCCTGGAAGAGCCAGACTGGGCCATTCAACCAAGTATCTAACTCAGATCGTGCAGGAGCAAGGCACAGAAGAGGAAGTCGTGTTGGCTGAAGCCAGTCGAAGGCCTGCCGATAGCTTTCTAGAGAAGGAACTGAGCTCTGTAAACTTTCTCCTGGGATGAAGAGTCGAAAGTAGTCAGGCTAGAAAAAAATTATTTATTAGACCACAATACTCCTGGGTAGGGTCACTGTGATTAAAGACGTGAATCTTCTCTTTGCTTTCAAACTGTGACACGGACCTTGCTTCAAACATTCAGAGGGCTTGCTTTCTTTCTCTCTCTTTCTTTCTCTCTTTCTTTCTCTCTCTCTTTCTTTCTTTCTTTCTTTCTTTCTTTCTTTCTTTCTTTCTTTCTTTCTTTCTTTTTTAAACTTTCTCCCTGCCTGTGCAGCAAAAGGACAAAATGAGTCCGGCTTGTTTCTTTGGGGAAGGTTGGGTCATCTTTCTCTCTAGTCTTTTTCATTAGGTGGTTTAGTTCCTAGACTAAGTCCTTTGCAGGAAAAGAATAGTCTTGCTTGGTTCAGGTAAAATTATCTATACTCTTCAGTAATTTAAAAATTTTTTCTTGCATACCGGAAATTTCTAAGAACAGCATGAACACATTTGCAATCCAGCTTCCCTCTATTGATTGGAGGAAATTAATTTACTTTCCCGTGGGCGACGTCAGCGATGAAATGGCAGGGTTGTCAGGGCTACCAAGTGTGTTCAGGTTCCATGTGGTCAGATTTGAGACCTACAAATGGCATGCTTTCATGTGTTATAGACGTTTGCTTGGTCTCATCATAGGATAAGCAATATTCCAGGCAGTGGACCTGTGGTATACATATTAGATAATCCATACTATACAGGTGTTTCATATGTGGGATTCTTTTATGTGTATGACTGGGGAGAAAACAGCTGTTCCACAGCCCTTCCTGTCCCAGCAGGCCTCTTCTTTTAAAGAATAATGAATATATATTGCTCCCTGCACATTTTCTATTTCTGCTGTCAGAAAGATTATATCCAGGAAGCATGTGATTCCAGAAATCTATTTGATGATGGGTGAATACTACAAATTAATTTGGCTGGATTTCTGGACGTTACACCCAACTATCCTGTCCCCTTTGAAGTGCCACATAAGATGGCAATTTGCTGCTGGGCCTCCACAGTCTATTTTGTGATAGATGAAAGGACCAGCGTCATGTAAATCACTATAGCATTCAGAGTCTCCCCATACTTTGTTCCCTCAAAGAACGAATCTGTGTTGATGGGAAGATGACCTGTAAGTCACAATGGGCACGAAAAGGCTGGTGGGTTAACGGGACCTTATGGAACCCACTGTCAAGCTTTCAGACATGGCGGTGACACAGAGAGTGTCATGACAGAGAGCTAACTGGATGCGTGTTGATTAGAAATCTGTCGCCCAGTGTCGTGGGCCTAGATGGTAGCTCTAGAATTCGGCGGCTCACCAGAAATTATTCTGCTAAGTTGATGGCCTTGTCTGTTGGGAGCAGAAGGAAAGGAATGTAGCACTGAGTAATTGAGAGCACTGCCGAGGACTTCAAAGGGCTGTGGACTGGGAGCATTTGCTACTTTCCGATTCCTCACGTCTGATTTATAAAAGTGCTCAAAAATTAATTTAAGAGTCTCATTACTTCAGGTAAACATCTTTGCTCACACCTGATCAGAATTTAATGATTTTTTTCTTTTTGGTCTAAGACCTGAAATAACAATTTTCTTTCCCAGGATTTCTTGCTTTGAGTGATGGCTGAAGTCCACTATTATGTAGATGGGCCAATGACTAGGCCTTTGCATGCAACGTTACAAATATTTATTGAATATATAGTACAGTAGGTTCAAAGGTGTTCCACATAATGGATCCTGTTGGGAAAGATCGAGTTGTATCTATTAAAACATGCAGTTGGAATGTCAAAAATGTAATGACCAGCATCTAGATATCTGGAGTGTTTTTTGTTTCCCAAGTGTTACCCCAGTCAGTGTTCACGGGAACAATGAAAATGTGGCCTACAGATATGAATTTACGCTCTGTGCCCAAGTCTGCTAATTTTTTCCAGGTTTAGATAATCACTTCTATTCAACACTGCAGTTAAAAATCTATTACTAATATTAATAGAGCATTTTAGTCCTCAAACTCCTCTGCTTGACAAAGACACTTCCAGGCTGCAGCCTCTTTTTCCACCTCTTTATTCTTCTCCAAAAGAAAACTCATAAATAATTAAAAAAGAAAAAACTTTAAAAATCGTGAAGTACAGTCCCCCAAAGTTTACAATTCAGTGGGTTTTGGTAAAACTACTGTAACCATTACCACCATATAATTACAGAATATTTTCATCATACCAAAGTGGAAGTCTGTAGCCATTAACAGTAACTCCCATTTTCCCATCCCTCAGATTAGTAAGCACTGCAGTATCAATTTTGTGTTTCTAAGGTCCATTCTGGACGTTTCATGTAAAAGTTATCATTATGTGGCTTTAGTGTCTGTCTTTTCTCACTTAACATAGTGTTTTCAAGCCTCATGAATGGTTTCACATGGAGCAGTGCCTCATTCCTTTTTATGGTTGAATTATATTCTACTATATGGATATACCACATTTTGCTCATCCATTTGTCAGTTGATGGACATATGGGTTGTTTTGCTTTTGTCTATTTTGAATAATGCTGTTTTATGAATATTCATGTAGCACAAATTTTTGTGTGCATGTATGTTTTTAATTTTCTTGCATATATACATAGGAGTGGAATTGTTGGGTCACATGGTAAGTATATTTGAGAAATTGCTAGACTGTTTAAAAATGGTTGTGTTGTTTTACATTTCCACCATCAACATTTGTGGGTTTCAGTTTCTCCACATTTTAACCAACACGTTATTCTCTATTTTTTAATTCTAACAATCCTTGTAGCTGTGAAGTGATATTACATTACAGTTTTGATTTGTAATTTTCTAGTAACTAATAATGTTGAACATTGTTTATGTGCTTATTGGCCATTTGTGTAACTTCTTTGGAGAAATGTCTATTCAAATCCTTTGTCTATTTTAAAATTGAATTGTCTTTTTATTATTGAGCATTGTATTCATTATGAATTCTGGATTCTAGACCTTTATCAGACATATGATTTGCAAATAGTTTTTTTTCTATTCAATCGGTTGTCTTCTCACTTTTTTTGAGACAGGGTCTCACTATATAGTTCAGGTTGACCTGGAAATCACTATGTAGCCCAGAGTGGCTTTGATCTCATCTCAATCCTTTTGTCTCAGCCTCCCAAGGGTGGGAATTACAGGCATATGCCATCATGCTTGGTTTGATAATGTTCTTTAAAGCATCAGAATTTTTAATTTTTTGTTTTTTTGAGACAGGGTTTCACTATATAAAGTTCAGGCTGGCCTTGAACTCACTATGTAGACCAGGCTAGTCTTGAACCCATGATGATCTTCCTATCCCAGCCTCCCAAATGCTGGGATTATAGGCGTGCACCACCGTGCCCAGCTTATAATTTTCAATTTTGATAGAGCCTAATTTGTGTGTCGAAACTCTGAAACCGAAGAAACCATTGTTAATCCAAGATCATAAAGATTTGCTCTTTCGTTTTCTTCTAAGTTTTTTTGATATACTTTTTAGCTCCTACATTTAGGTCTTTAATGCATCTTGAATTATTTTTGTATTTTCTGTGAAATAGAAGTCCAAGTTTATTTTTTTGCTTATCTCTTAACTTTATAAGCATTTTTGCTTCTATTTAAAATATAGAAAGTATTAATAAAAGAACTAATATAATTCAACAAAATACTGTAGTACAGTATAGTCATGTATACATAACATGTTCGCCGGTGATGGAATGCATATATGTTAGTGGCCCTCTATGATTACAATAGAGTTGCAAAATTCCTATTATTTCGTGACATAGTAGGTCAAAGTATTATTCACATGGTTATGGTGACGCTGGGATAAACAAACCTACTGTGCTACCAGTTGTATAAAAGTATAGCTCATTCAGTTATGCACTGTACATAATACAGTGCTTGATAAAAATAGTGGATTAGTATAGTTATGGTCTTTGTATTTACTCTTGTATATTTTTAGTTATTATAGAGTGTTCTCCTACTTATTTGAAAAGTATACTGTAGAAGAGTATGCCGGCTTTCACTGGCCACAGCCCTACATCTTATGTTTACCTCCTGTCTGGATTGTATCATTTCTCTTGTGCTTGATTTACTCTTTCCTTATTTTATTCACCACAACTTTGAGCACAACAGGCTACACCACATGTACAAACCATACAGCATAGGTTTGTAGTAGGCTATACCATCTGGATTTGTGCAAATATAGTTTCTCATGTTCGCACAATAACAAGATCACCTGACAATGCATTTCTCAGTGAGTTCTTGCCATTAAGCAGTGCATGATTGCATTAACAATAAATTGAAGATTTTGAATTTTTGTATTTCTAGGTTCAAATTCAAGTCACACTGATTTTCTTCTGAGGGAAACCACTAATATACTTTGCTAACTTTGTAATTATCTGAGCATCACAGATCAAAATTCTCTGAAATACCAGCTGTCTATAGGTGCTGGTAGTTTATATAGGGAAAGAGAAAACTTGAGCTGACTCTGAGTTCTTCAGTTGGAAATTGAAGCATGAAAGAGGTGTAGGTTTCAAATAATAGTGAACAGTACCTTCTATATATCTTATTTTAGCATTATTTTCTTGCCTTATTATAGCAATGAGTTGGACAACCCGTATTTTCAGCTTTGCACTCTTGTGTCATGACACTTACTGACTTTGCTTTAGTTGATTGTGGCTGCTAGATTTGAACACTGTTGTGCCACCCATAATGCTTTCTTGTTTCTTTGTAACTAGAAGCATGAAGTTATTTTGTTTAGAAGTGGTCAGTGAAATGACTCATTCTGAAAAAACTATCTCAAATTAGCAATGTTTGGCTTCATCTACATCACTTTTTAAAATGAGTGCCATTTCCAACTTAGCATCCCTGGTCAAGGAAATGTTGGTTATCTTTGAAAATGGCATAGTAAAAAAGGTATGACACTTAAATTCCTAAAAGACATCCAGAATGCCGGCTACCCTCTAACCTGGGACAGACATTCTAACAAGCAGATGCTGGGAGCAAGAGTGTGAGCTGTGGATGCACCATAGCACTGTCACCAACAGACCACAAAATCCATTTAAAAATTCTCTTACATACATAGCAGATGCTGCTGTGGCTCTGTGTGCTCTCAAAGCTACAGATACATTTTAGAAAACATGGATGAAGCCATTACTGCTCTGTCCATTTGTTCATAGTATATATCATTATTCAAGAAATTTAAGAACCACAATGATGGAAAATCACACAGAAAGAAAAGCAAAGGAACATGGACTCTGTCAGAAACAAGGACTACATTTTTATTCAAGAGGTTTCTAATGATGGAAAATCACAGTGAAAGGCAGAGACGAAACCGGGATTCCATAAAGGATCTGACACACACCAGTAGCACAAGTGGGAGAACAGTCAGAGCAGACACAGAAAAATAAAGAAAAACAAAATTAACGACAGACAAGCGGTAGTGGAGCTGTCGCACAAAACAGCAACAAATCACAGTGAATTCTGGAGATTAATTTCAAAGAATCTTCAGAAATAAGCAAGGAGGCAGACAGCATCAATATTAATGAAGCTGAAATGGAACTCCAAAAGAGCCACCCCATAAAATGGCACATGAAATGTTTTGTTTTTAAATGGGTTGTAGATTGGATCACAGGATGATCAGGAAAATGAAGGGACATTCACGAGAACATCACAAACAGGGCCAGCTGTGTGATAAGCAATTACAACATCAGTGCTAAAATCTCCAATGTGAAAGAAAAACGTCAGTGCTGAAATAAAAGAAAATGTCAACAGTCTGCAGAGGAGGTGGAAGAAAGTGAAGAATAGATTTTACCGAGGCTCAATAGTCTGCACTGCGTCAATATCAAATATCTCTTATAAAACAGAAAACGGGCATTGGAAGAAAGGTCAGAACTTGATTCCTTCTTGTATTGCACTCATTTCCCTTCAGACCGTCAGCTAAGGCAGCTCTGCAATCAGCCCAGGGCTCCCACTGCTCAGACCAGTTGCTGGGTGTAGATGCCTTTGGAAGCTGTGTAACTTCAGCGGGCTCTTAGAATTCTGCAGATGCATCTCTTATGCATCCTTATAACTCAAAAATTAAATAGTTTAAATGTGTTAGCAGCACGGGCAACTTAGAGGAGTGGTATAACCTAAATTTTAATAACATAAAAATTTTGTTATACAAAGGCAAATGAACATATCCTTGTAGGTTTTATAGAGTGCTGACTTCAGGATGAACAAGTCCAGGGGCTGCATAAGACTATTTTGAGGCAATTTCACTTGGCATTGCCATTGCTATGTATGCCACAGAGGGAGAAAATAATACCCACTTCAAGATTTTTCTCTCTTCCTGTAGCTCTACAACATTTATGATTGCAGGGAACCGAGCTATTTTAAACACTAGCTGAGCCAAAGCCTGTTTGGAGGGGAGGGAAGAGCAGAGTGAGGATGACTTCCAATCCCGTTCCAGAAGAGCAAGTCACGTCTGGCACAAAATAGTCCCTGGAAGGCCGGATTCCTTACCAGTCTCCTCCCAAAAGATAGGCGAGAAGTTATAGGCATTTCTGGAGAACTTAAACAAAGAGGTCCTTTTACAAAGCTTCACTCTCTGTATTACCATAAGGAAGTAATATTAACACTGTGTGATTTTAAAATATGCTCATAGGTTCTTTGAAATTCTTCCCTTCAAGAAGCGACGTTTAGCCAGGTATATGCTGGTGCATCCCTGGAATCCTAACATTCTGGGAGGCTGAGGCAGAAAGATCTCGTCTGAGCCCAGTCTAGGTATGTTGGTGACTTAATGAAACCCTGTCTCAAAATAAAAAATAAAAAGGGATGTAGCTCAACATAAAGGCCCTAGATTCAATCCTCAATACAAAAAAAGTAGTGAAACTTACTTCCTCTCTTCTTGATTGTTGGCTGAACTTATTGACAAATAGAATCTGATATGGCTGAGAAGACAAGGCCATAAAAGATACTGAAGCTTCTTTGCTCTCTCTCGAATCATTTGCTTTGTGGAAAACAGTTGTCATTTCTTGGGGACAGCACGTAGTCCTGTGAGCAGGCCTACCTGGTGAGAAACTGAAGCCTCCTAGGAACGGCCAATAAGGTTAACTGAGGCCTTCTGACAAAGCACCATGTGGGTGGGGCTTGCTTTAAACCCAGTCAATCTTCAGATGACTGTTGCTTCCAGCCAGCACCTTGGCAAAAGTTTAGGCTGGGATAGTGGTAAGGAGAGAAAAACTAAATGATTTTGCGATTAAAAGATATATTGTATTACTCAGCTTTTCACATTGCTGGGTCAGAAATAACTGACACCCACAACTTAGAGGAGAAGAAGTTTATTTTGACTCATGGTTTCTGAGGTTTCAGTACATGGCTGCCAGCTCCAAGGAAGAAATACTATAGTGGAAGGGTGTGGTGGAGCAAAGCTGCTCACTTCATGGCAGCCAGGAAGCAGAGCAGAGGGGAAGACATACTACTCCGTGGCGCATCCCAGTGACCACTTCCTCCAACTGGACTCCACTTCCTAAGAGTGCACAGACAACAGTGGATCACCCCACTGATGAGTACTGCACTCCCATGACCAGGCACCTCTCCAGGGTTTCTTAATTTAGTCAAGTTGACAATTAAGATTAACTGGCATGTACAGGTATCAATAATCGTAGGTAAGTTTTCTTGTTCTCCTACTTACCACCCAAGTTTTCATTCTCAGAGAGAGTTGACACCATTAGAATGGAATGCTCTAGATCTTGTGCCAACACATCTACAGTCCCACTGCATCTATAACTTGTATTCCTCCGACTTTAGTGGAAGGTGTGACTTTACCTTCCATTCCATTTGCACTCTGAATTCCATTTTCTTCTGTTTTCTAGAGAATTGAAATTACTGCTTTTCTATTACTATTATAATTATTACTATTAAAGTTTTTCCTATCCTTAACTTTAAGTAATCTATCTCTACTGGCTCCCTCCTATGGCCATTTAAGTATCTTCAAGTATTTCTTTTTTCTTTCCTTTCCTTTCCTTTCCTTTCCTTTCCTTTCCTTTCCTTTCCTTTTCTTTTCTTTTCTTTTCTCTTCCTTTCCTTTTCTTTCTCTCTTTTTTCTTTCTTTTTCTTTTTTTTTTTGTACCAGGAATCAAACTCAGGACTTTGCGCTCACCAAGCAGGCTCTGTGCCACTGAGCTGCATCCCCAGTAAGTATTCTCTTTTTAAAATTTAATTTTTTTTAGCCTGATGGTGCACTCCTGCAATCCCAGCACTCAGGAGGCTGAGACAGGAAGATCATTGTGAGTTCGAGACCAGCCTGGGCTACAAGTGAGCTCAAGGCCAGCCTGAACGGCATAGTGAGACCCTGTCTCACAAAGGAAAGGGCCAGGCTCAGTGGCATAAGTGCCTGCCTGGCAAGCATGAGGTTGTGAGTTCAATCCCTGGTGCTGGGGGGAAAATATAAAATAAAATTTAATTTTTTCAATTTTTAGTCTTTATTAGTACATGTTTGTAGTACATAATGATTATATTCCTAATGGGGAGTTGGTACATGTATATAACACATTTTATTAAGTTTTTCAACCCCTTTCTCTCCCCTTTCCCTCCATCTCTTGGTCTGCTTCTCATTTGCAAAATATCTATCTCCCTATTTCCTATTATCTATCTTTTATTTTGCTCTTTATTTATATTTTTGGTTTCTCATATAAGAGAAACCATGTGATACATAAGCTTCTGTCTCTAATTTATTTCACTTAATATTACAGTTTCATGGTGCATCCATTTTCCTACCAAGTGTCTCTCATTTTAAAGGTTCTTTGAAATACAAAGTAGTGAGCACAAATAAATTCAGTGAAACTGTGTAGCCCAAGCAGAGCTTTGAGAAAAGATTTTGACTCCTCCAATTACTGAAAGCATCTTACCAGAAAGCCACTGCGCCCCATTCCTTCATTCCTTTGAAACAAGTATGTGTTAAGCACCTTTGAAGATCATGACAGAAAACTGAATTGGTTTTCATTCACCAGAAAAATACAACTTTGCTCCAAAATTCCAACCAGAATGTATACAGTTCATTAATTTCTAATCAGAAAGTTAGAGAAGTAAGTTTCTTTGGTGAGGTATAATGATAAAAAAGGACTGAAATGTTTAGCTACATGGATGAAATGTTCAGTTACATGTTTAGCTTTTAGACAAAAATGCTTGCTGTACTCCTTTTCAACAAGAAACAACTGGAAATCTGAGAGCTTTAATAGACATCTGACATTAAAACGTTTCCATATTCAAAATAGACAGCCATATTCCCATGTACCCAAGTAGTCTATGGTTAAAAATAATTTAATATAGTTTAAAGATGCAATTTTTTTATTTTAAAGAGAAAAAACAATAAAAACAATGATACTGCCTTGGTTACTTTTCTCTTGTTGCTGAGACAAATACCTGACACCCAAAATTAGGGAAGAAAAGGCTTACTTAGCTTATGGTTTTTGGAGATTTCAGTCCATAATCAGCTGGCTCCAAG
>RJWT010053236.1:0-10448 GCA_004365215.1 Cuniculus paca | reverse complement strand
TCATGCTGCTGTTTGTGGGGACCCCTCTGCTCTTCCTGGAGATGGCGGTTGGCCAGAGAATGCACCAGAACAGCATGAATTCATGGAAGATCATCACCCCCTGGGCTGGTGGCGTGGGTTATGCCAGCTTTATAGTGAGGAGCTCTGGGCTGCCCAGGCCTCGTGGGTTACTGCCCTGCCCTGAGGCTCAACCCTCATCTGGAGCGGGTTCCCTGACCCCTTCCCTGGGTCACGCCCCTGCAGTCCCTCCCCAGTCCTCTGTCACATTCCCTCTTTTCCTGTTCCTACTCATCCCCTCAACCAACTCCTCCCTGTTCCCAGCTGTGTTGCATCTCGAGCATGTACGTGAACATAGCAAACTCCTGGATTCTCTTCTACCTGAGCCACATGTTCCAGTTCCCTGTCCCATGGGAGAAGTGTCCCTTATTGAAGAATTCCAGTGACTTTGGTGAGAGGGAGGCAAAGAGAAAGAGAGGGGGAAAATGAGAACTGAAGGGGACTTTGGAAGAGGAAAAGGAGGGAAGAGGGACAAGGAAGAGGAAGACAGAAGGAAACAAGTGGGAGGGAAGGGGAGAAGGGAGGGGGCCCAGAGGGCGGGGTGCCCTGTCTGGCAGCACATCCAAAGCCAGGTCCCCTCAGATCCTGAGTGTGCGCAGACGACACCCTCCATGTACTTCTGGTACCGGCAGACCCTGAAGGTCTCAGACAGGCTTGAGGATGGCGGGCCGCTGGTTTTGAGTCTCAGCCTGCCCCTCCTTGTGGCCTGGTGTCTTGTGGGTGCCATCACCATCAAGGGGCTCAAGTCCTTAGGGAAGGTGAGCCCGGGTCTTGGGTCCCTCGTTATTCTCAGATGCCATAGCTGCCTCACTTGGCTACACTTTCTCCTCATTTCTCACTCCCGGCTCTCTGCTTCCACCAGCCCCAAGCCCTGCTGAAAGCTCTCCTCAACCACCTGCTAAACTCTGACCCAGAACCCTTGATCCTTGACTGTGGGTTGACCCCTGCCCGTACACAATGGGGATGTGTCCCCCTCTCAATGCAGGCCATGTGTATCTTGGTGTCGCTTTCCTATGTCATCCTTTTCTGCTTCTTCATCTGGAGTCTACAGCTGGAAGGGGCAAAATATGGCCTGAAACATTTGCTGGTTGCCAAGGTGAGGTGGAGGACTCCGCAGTGCCTGTTCTTAGAGCTCCTGTCCCCATTATCGCCTTTTGCTCCTCCCGCCAGCATTTCTGCTGTAGCTGTCCTTGTCTTCTTTATTACATCCTCTCTTATACTTGCCTTTTTCCTTTCAGATATCAGCTGTATATGACCTGAATGTGTGGTCGGTAGCAGGAAGCCAAGTTTTGTTTGATCTAGGCCTCGGCTTTGGCCCCATTGCCTGCTTATCCTCCCACATGCCCAAGTCCAACAACTGTCTCTACGATGCCTTCATCATGACTCTGGTCAACCTGGCCACCTTGTTCCTCATAACACCTTTCATCCTCGCTGTCCTGGGCTTCTGGGCTACAGTCCTCACCCACCGCTGCTCTGAGAAGTAAGACAAGCTCCATAGTGAGGGTCCTAGCCCCAGGGAACATCAGAACCCAAAGACCCGAACGGGAAAGGTGTGCAAAGACCCATGTTCACACATCCCCGCCTGGGCGTGCTCTTGAGTCACTGCTTACCCATTGTTGAAAACAGTGGAACCTCCTGTTTTTCGTCATCTTCTCAGCCCTTTCATACCTCTGGGAATCTTCAGACGCAGGTTGCCAACTATCCATCTGGAAATAGCTATGCTAACAGAGACACTAAAAATGACCACTATTCAAGCACCCAGTTTATCTATTCCAACACACAAAATAATGCCTCCGAAGACCACACCTATACAGAGAGCCTTCCAAGGCTGTCCACTTCCTGAATGCCTCCACTTTTAACTGTGCACACCTAAATTTAGCAATTTCTGTCTCTCTGGCATACTTAAATCTAAATGATTTTCAGCATTAGAGCCTTTATTGTCTGATCACTCCTGGTTTGTTTATTTATTTGAAAGTACTGGGCATTGGACCCAGGGCCTTGTGAATCTACCTGTGCTACATCCCTAGGCTCTTATTTTTGATTTTTGAGACAGAGTCTTGCTATGCTACCCTTGAAATTTAAAATCCTTCCTCAGTCTCCTGAGTAGCTGGGATCATAGTTGTGTCCCATCACTCCCAGGCTGGCTTTTATTGTTTAGGCATTAATTTAAAAAATATTCTCCTTGCTCGGTGTGGCAGGACACACCTGTAACTCCAGCACTTGGGAGGCTGAGGCAAGAGGATTACCTCGAGTTTGAGGCCAACCTGGGCTACATAGTGAGTTGAAGGCCATCCTAAACTGCATAGTGAGACCATCTCAAAAACAAAAAACAATCCCCCAGAGATTTATATATTTTGTTTTGTTTTTACTTGACACCTGCTAGTTATATGTTTATGGGATATACTATGATGTTTCGGTATATGTATCCATTGTGCAATAATAAATTCAGGGTATTTATCGTATCACCTCAAATATTTATCATTTCTTTGGGGTGAGAACATTCAAAGTCATCTCTTTTTTTTTTTTTTTTTGGTGGCACTGGGGATCAAACTCACAACCTCGCACTTGCCAGGCAGGTGCTTAGGCCACTGAGCTAGATCCCCGGCTCTTGTCTTTTTGAGACAGGGTGTCGCTATGCTGTTCAGGCTGGCCTTGAGCTCACTTTGTAGCCCAGGCTGGTCTCAAACTCAGAATGATTCTCCTGTCTCAGCCTCCCGAGTGCTGGGATTGCAGGCGTGAGCCACCACACCCAGCTCAGAGTCATCTCTTCTAGTTACTTTGAATGAAGTACATATATAGTATTAACTGTAATTACCCTCTGTACAGTAGAACACTAGGACTCACTCATCCTAACAGTAATCGTGTACCTGTTGACCATGTACACATCATAGAGACTTGGACAGGTGAGTCAGACCCAGTTCTTGCTTTCATTAGGGCTTCAGTTTTGGAAGGAGAAGGAGAGGAATTAGGTTCTGTGTCAGACAGGCGTGAACTTGTGATTAGTGATGGGAAATGATGGAGGACAAAGCAATCTGTTATGTCTGGGCAAGTCACACAAGGTCTCCAGAGAAGGCCAACCTGGGTTGAGTTTCTCCACGGTAACCCTCCCTTCATAAATAACCACTGTCTTGTTCTAGAAGAAGCCTGGGCATATACGTGTATACATATGCACGATTTCTCTAGAACACAGGTGGTCGTATTTGCAAAGTTTAATCAGTTACGCTCTCACCAAGGATGTGTGAAAATTCCATTTTTTCTACTTTTTGCACAACACTTGATTAAGCTTTGTCAGACTTTTTAATTTTTGTGATGGTGGTAGAGTATAATGGTATTTTTCTGTTTTTAAAAAGGCTGTTATTGTGCAATACTACTACAGAAACACAGGAAAACACATGAAACAAAATGTGCAGCATGTGAAACTTGATATAAACACAACCCATGTTAAGAGATGGAATGATTCTAATACCTTTCTGTGCATCTCTGTAGAGGTAGCCACATTCTTTTTCCTTTCTGAGAGATAACTGTTATCTTGACTTTTATGATGATGAATTCTATCATCTTTGTGTGTGATGTAGTTTGATTTGCCTACTTGTACAAAACATATAGTTGGGTTTTTTCTTTCTTTCATTTTTTTAAAATGAAGTTTATCAGATCATAATGTTTTCTGAAGTTACCACCTTTGTCAAAAGTCAACACAAGCTTCCAATGTAGTCTATAATGACTTAATCGAAGTCAGCAACTTATGGAATGCTTAAGCATCTATAGATGACCTTTCACTAGCCAGGCAGACTTCCGGAAATACTCGTAGTGACTGATTCATCTTCTCAAATTCTCTTGCTTTTCTATGTCCCTTTCGAATAACTTCTTCTGGCAGATTAGCAAGCTTTGCTTGGTTAAATGTAGTTGGTTTTTTTGTTTTGTTTGGTTTGGTAGCAGAAATTGAACTCGAGACCTTGCGCTTGTCTGACAACATACGGTTTAGTATTTCAGGTTATGTCATTTAATTTGCTAAGTTGCATGTAGATTCTTTGAATGCTTTCATTTTACTTCTCTTATTCAATGTATCTGTAATACTCATCTGCATCATTGTATATAACTTTGCACGCTTTCGAAATGCTGCATAGTGTTCCAGTACATATATGTACCACAGGTTTAAAAAAAAACCATTCCTCTCTTCAGGTACATTTGGAGTCTTTCTAGTTGACTGATAAAGCAAAGTTGGGCTAAGTGTTTGCATGCATGTTACCTGTGCACTCTATATGTGCAGATTTTCCAGCATGTATTTCTATCAGTGAGGTTGTTGGACATAAGTTATCTATTCCTGGGTAAGAAATCATTTCAGATGTAAGCGCCTTAAAACAGTTTCTTGCTTCTCAGGACTCTGGATTGATTGGGAAGTTCTTGTCCTGGGCCTGTGTGAGCTCAGACATGCCTGTTTGGCTAGAGGGTTGTAGGGGGTTGAACCCAAGTGGGTGACATTTCTGTCTTGTCTGTGGTGCCGGCCAGGCTCACTCCAGGTTGGTTTTCCCAGAGACCTGCTCACAGAGCACAAAGGCAGGCAGCAAAGGTCTTGAAGCCTCAATGTGGCAATGTGGCCTTTGTCACTGCTCCTAAGTCAGAAGACCACAAGGGTCAAGGAGTGGGAGACAGACCTCTTCATAAGAGCTGCAGGATATTGGTGGCTGTATTTCTTTCCAGTCCTTCCCATACCTCTTCAACGTCACCAAGTTACTTTCCACAGTATACAAGCCCACTTGAATCACAGCCCACTTCTTGAAAACACTTGGATTGCCAGAGTGTTAAAGTTTTGCTAATTTAGTAAGGTTATAATGGTATAAATTCAATTCCTTCATGCATGGAAGTTATCTCAAACCATTTGCTGATGAAACTGTTCTTTCCTAGTTCAGTGGTCGTCGTACCCTTGATGAAAACTGACTGTTTATACGTTTGAAGGTTTATTTCTGCATTCTCAGTTCTGCTTCATTGGTTCAATTTTGAAATTAAGACATGTGGATCCTCCTGCTTTGTTCTTTTTCAAGACTGCTTTTGGCTACTCAGGGTCCCTTAACATCCCATACAAATATTTTTTCTGATTTCTGAAAAAAAAAAAAATCACCTACTTGGTCATGATGTGTGTTTTTAATGATTTATTGCATTCTGTTTGCTGAGCTTTAACAGATTTAGCTGAGTGAAGAATGACAGGTGAGGAGGTCCAGAATGGAAGAGAGCATGTTGTTGATAGTTAATCTGGCCAGTGCAGGGACTGTTAGCTGCACCGTAGAGGGTGATGAGGCTGGCATAGTTAGTAGGGTTCAAATCAGAAAGTCAAAGGCACACACCTGTAATCTCAGCACTCTGGGAGACTGAGGCAGGAGGATCTCAAGGTCTGCAAGCTCAGTCTGGGCAACTTAGTGACATAGAGAGACCCTGTTTCAAAGTTTAAAAGAATTTAAAAAGAGATGGAGTATAGCTCAGTGCAAAGGCCCTGGGTTCAATCCCCAGTACTACCCCCCCCCAAAAAAGAGAGCAGTTTTCAGTCACATAGCAGCACTCCCTGGAAACATTATAGACAACGTAGCCCAAGTAAACTGTGCTCCCAGCATTCTGCAGTTTGAAATTTAGATGGTCAACTTTTACCCACTGATCTCAGCAAGCAAGGAGGTGAATACGAATGCGTTCCCATCACTAGAGGAAGGACCCCACATCCCCAGGGGGTTATAGAAAACCCTCCTCCTGGGAGGCCAGTGGTCATCAACTCTTTGGGCTCACACAGCCACTTCATGGCCTCAAAGGTGAGTGCCTCTCAGGCTTCCTCCGTGGTCAGTAACCAGTAATGAACACTAGGCTAGCAGGCAGCTTTACCGAGGCAAGGTGGGATAGGAGAGGCCATCCTCCGAGAGGCTGCACAGCCTGTGTAATTGAACTGCTGTCCTCAGGAACATGGAAATGCTCTTGATGCTGGTGAACATGGGGACACTGCCTCCTGAGGCTCAGCCCCCCACCATCCTGCACAGTGACCCCACCTCCACCTACAATGATTGGCTCAGTAACCTGGACCTAGACCTCAAGAGCCAGGTGCTCAGCAAGGTGCCTGAGTGCAACAGAGAGGATTGGATTTTGCAGGTGAGTTCAGAGAGCTGTGGCCTGGCTTAGAATCCTTTGGGCCTGCAGAACACAGTGTCAATTTTGTGCCTTGGGGAAAACCTCAGAAGCCTCATGTTATCTGGCAGCCCCGCCAATTCAACTGTGGCCTACTGCGATGAACAGTGGAGGTGGATCTATTTTTCCTTCTGTCAGATTTGCTTGGAGGTGTGCCTTTCTTTCCTTTTTTTTTGTTTTTTGCGGTTTTTTTTTAAAGTGGTCTTTATTACTTATTAATTCTATAGTTTTTCTTTTTTTTTTTTTTCTTTTGAGATAGGGTCTTGCTTTGTAATTCAGGCCAGCCTCCTGACTCATTAGCATAGGAACTCATTCTACAGAAAGCTTATTTATTCACTTAGTCCAGTTGCTAAGTTTGGTAGTTCAAGGAGGGTAAGTGGGGCATCTTCAACTTTAATACCACTCTGTTTTCAGAGGTGACACAGCTGAGAACTGACCCCTTTCTCTGACATACAGGACATCCAAGACAACATCTTACTGAGACTGGCAGATTTCTTTCCAAAACTTCAACCATAATGGTCTTTACTTCCTATAATAAAACGACTTACCATAAGTGGTTACGATAATGTCCCTTAAGTAATTTGCAGAGTATCTTGGGATATGCATACTGAAATTTAAGATTTTGCTGGGATTATAGGCATGCACCATCATGCCTGGCAAGATCTGCTTTTCTCAGTGATTCAGGGCTTTCACACTGTTTTCCAGAGAAAGTAGGATGTACCTATGTGTTTTACTTGCTGTTCTTGTTGCTGAATTGAAAGATGCTACAACTCCTCTTGCTTCTCTCCTTTCAGGTTAAGGAAGGCCCAGGCTTTGCATTCCTGTCCTTTATTGAAGTCGCATCCTTCCTTCCACGGTCAATCTTCTGGTCTGTCCTCTTCTTCCTGATGCTGCTGTCACTAGGCTTGGGCACCACAATAGGATTTATGCAGGGCCTCATTATCCCGCTCCAAGACTCCTTCTCTTTCTTCAGGAAACATACCAAGCTGCTCATAGGTACTCTTGACCCACAGCCCAGTTCTAACCCCAGTGGTCCTTAGCCAGGCCTGGTCTGTGACCTCTGCTTGGCCCCAGTCACCTTGCCAGATGTCTGATTCAGTGTTTCCTGCAGTGAGCATCTCTATGCTGTTGTTCCTGTGTAGTCTCTACTTCACTCGCCCCTCTGGCGTTTATATCATCAGACTGCTGAGTGAATACTGGACACGCATGCCCATCGTTTTCATCATCATCAGTGAAAACATTGCTGTCGCTTGGGCCTGTGGGGCCAGGAGGTGATGTCCTAGCCAAGTCTCCCGGATAGCATGGGTCTGTGGGGGAGGGTGACTCCTTGTTGCTTCTGCTTTCACCTAACTGGAGTGACATAGCAGGGTCTGTTGGGTAATCTTTTTAATTGTTTCTTTAATATGTATGTTTTCATATGCATCAGGCACCATTCTAGTTACCAGAATGCTGTGTTCAATAAACAAACATCCCTGTCCTTGGGGAGCTCAAATTCTGGTGGTGTAGACAGGTAATAACCAAACTGACAAAAATAAAGACTAAAAAGGACAAGTGACAGGAGGGAGTCAGAGAGTAGGGTGAGATGAGCTAGAGCAGGAGTGTGGGGGCACAAAACCTGACAGGGTGATAGGGAGGGCCTTGTAGGATAGTGACCCGTGAGCATGTTTCTGCATGGACCAGGGAGGAGGCTCTTTGAGAGAGAGTGACCAGACAGGGCAGCAGGAAGAACCTGGGCCAGAGGACTCATGGTGTCTGGAGAGTGTGAAGAGCAAGTTGACCAGAGAGGCTGGAGTAGGATGTCAGACAGGGCCAAGAGTGAGTGGGCCAGGCCGTGAAGGCCTTGTAACCCATGATGGCATTTAGCCTTTTCATGAAGAGCGAGAGCTAATGCATTGGAAGGTTTGAGTCTAGGAGTAGCATTATCAGATTTATGTTTTACAAAGATGTCTGTGACTGCTGTGTGGAGGAGAGACAGAAGAGTCCAACGTGAAGCGAGGAAAATTGGTAGCTAACACTTTTCCAGTGAGAGCTAGCCATGTCCTGGGTTCGGGTAGGAAAGGTGCAGCTTGAGAGTAGTCTCATTTTGGAAGGCAAAGCTATCAGGAAAGGGGCCAAGATAATCAGGGATGGGACCTAGAAATCCTAACAGGAATGGGACAGAAGGAGAGCCCATATCAAGGACAAGGGTCACCTGATTCTGACCTTTTGCTGGGCCGGTATGTAGGCATCCAAGGTGTGCAGCTCGGGTGTGGAGGCTCAGAGGGCGGCGTTTGCAGGTGGCAGTGCTTCTTGGAGTCACTTCCTCCACTTACTAACTCGTCAGTGAACTAAGACACTTCTAGAGACATTGTCTGTTTCAGGAAAGCCAGGAGGGACTGGGACATGACTGCTTAGCTTGAGCTCCTCTCAAAGAGCACAGTGCTCAGGGGGAAGCACAGGGAGAGTTCCAGCAGGAGGTGGGGAGACCATGGTGATGGTAATAGGGTCAGGCTGTGGGCACAGGAGAGCTTGGGTCACCTTCTGAGAGTGGAGCGGGCTGGAGCAGAGTCCGGCCAATGAACAGGCAAAGAAAACAAGAGGGAGAGGGACAAGCAATGCCAGTGGGCCCCTCTTACCTAGTTGTTGAGCTAGAGAACATATACTAAAGGAGGCTGGGCATAAGACTGAAAAAAACTAGAATAAATTCCCCGAGGGATGGCATTTCCTTTTGTCTGCATTGCTCACTGCCAGATCCCCAGCATCCACAAGCCTCTGGCCCGTCTGGGATATTCTCATATGTGTGGGGCGAATGAGAGGGCAGTGACCGTGGGATGCGCGGAAGGTGCTGAACAGTGGAGGATGTTGGGAGTCTCCTTGGGTTGGCATGGAAGATGGACTGACGGAGGATGGGACTTAAGAGGAAGCATTAGAGCTGTGACAAGATTTGAAAGATGCAAAGGCTGGACCGGCCCTGCCCCCAAGGCCAGGTAAGGCCGGGCTCGTTACCCACTCTTCCCTCCCCAGGTTTCTTGGGGACATGAAGAAGCTGGTGTATGGCTTCGCCTTCCGCTTCTACAGCTGGGTGTGGAGCTACCTGACTCCAGTCATGCTGCTCATCACGTTTGTAGCCCTCCTAGTTAAGCTCTTCGTGAAGCCCCTCACCTACCTGGCCTGGGACTCAGGCAGTGTGAGTGCTCCTCCCCAGGCCCTGGGACCCCAGAGAGTGGGAGCGGACCTTTCAGGGCCCTCTCTGAACCCTTTCCCCGCGTCTCTGCAGTCGAAGGAGGTGACTCGACAGTACCCGTCCTGGGTGCGTCTCTTGATGATCACACTTCTCCTCGTGGTGATCATCCCCATCCCTGCGTACCTCTCCTACTGTCTCACCCACGGGATCCCCTTCAGGCTTGGGAAATCCACCTCGTCCCTACATCGAAGGGACCATATAGTGCCCGGTGAAAGGGCCCAAGAGAAAGTTCAAGGTAATAAACTGAAATGATGATCAGCCAGTCCTCTGATTTCTTAGCTCCATTTGTTTTTTCCAACATCCCACATCCCTCAAAACATCTAATGGCCTCCAGCTGTCGGTGTCTCTGGACCCAGAATGCTTTCATTGCCACGAGGAGGGTGTTGATTGCGAGACAGATGGGCCTGGCTTTGGCCTCCCCTCTGCTTGCGTCTTCCCATCCCTGTCCACAACACATTCATCCTCACCAAACCTGCTGGGCCGAGGGGCAAGGTCAGCGACTCGGTCCCCTGCACCCACACTGAGTACCCACCCTGAGGCTGAGGGTTTCTTCGTAACTCTCAAGGATTCAGTTTTCCATCACAAGTTTCTGCTCTTTTTAGAACCAAATGGCCAGCGCCGTGTCCCTGCCCTCCCTGGCCATGGCAAAGTCAAATTGTACACTACCAGATTGGCCTTATTCAAGATTTAGTTTTAGCCCAGGAAAAGCCAGGCACCAAAGAAGGAAAGAAGGCTATGAGTGTGTTTGCTCCTGAGAAGGTAGCCCTTCGCCGATCTGGAGGCTGTTTTGAGAGTGCGACAGTGCAAACCAAGTGCACGTGTAAATCCGTGTGTGGGGAACCATCGCGGCGGACTGCGGGGCTGCCGAGGGTCCTGTCGCTGCCGCTTAGTGAGAGCCATCGCTGGTTCCATCCCGGAGAGAATCCAGTGGGTTTGCCCGACGTCTGGGAACTCAGTGGGTCGCTGACCAGCTGCCGAGCTGACCAGCTTCTCAGATGACAAAGCGTCA
>RJWT010053235.1:0-10431 GCA_004365215.1 Cuniculus paca | reverse complement strand
CTGTGAACAAAGCTTTTTCCAGTACTAGTTAATTGTGCTAACGAGATGAGTGAGGGAGTCTGGAGGAATGAACTCTTCTGAAGCCCTGAATATCTCCAGTTGAATAGAAGGAATTCAATGGGTTCAGCAGAAAATGAGCACAGCCTGCGGTTGGGGCAGGCCCGTGGGCCCTGGCACAGAGGACGTTCCAGCCAGGGTCGGCGCACCTGTCCTGTCCGGGATTCACTGCAAGCGCAGTGCCTGGACCACGTGGGGGAAGCCCTCAGGAAGCAGCAGCCATTCACCTGTAAAGGCGTGACGTGAGCATCTGTAAACGGTGCTCTTGAAGGAAGGGTCCCTGCGACCTGAGTTACCTTAGTCTAGTGAGTCTCAGCCGGGGCTGTTGGGCCCTGTCTAGAGACAGCTTTAGGTATCATAACTGCACAGGAAGACATTTTAGCCATCTGGGGGTAGAGGCCAGGGTTTTTGCAAAATACTCCACACTGTATGGAGCAGCTCCCATAACAAAGAGCTCGAAAGGCTGAGGCAGAAAGACTGAAAATTTGAGGCCAGCTTGGACCACATAATGAGACCTTGTCTCTAAAACAAAAGGTAGTAGTGCTCAGATTAAGAGGCCTGATTGAACCCCGTGCAGTTGCCAAATTATTTTTTCATCCAGCTAAACTTCACAGCATCCTCTTGAGGTAGGTGTGGTGAAAATGACCCCCAATTTGTTTTCTTGAATTGAGGAAACAAGAGTTACAGTTGTAAATGGCAAAGAGGGGAGAAGTCAAGTAACCCAGATGCTCAGAGTCTGATTAACCACCCTTCAGGGTCTGAAGTGACAAGAGTGCACAGGGCCACTCTTAGAGGTACATGTGTACATAGCGTGGTGAATCTTGGTAGCGTTGGTGTGAGATAGTGACACACCTCATTTATAGATGTCTTTGAGGCGCAAGCTGATGAATACCTGGATACTGTGGCTATGCCTGCCTTCAGCAACGCCGTTGAGCTGAGGAAACAAAACCAATACACTGGGAGAGCGGGGGACAAGTGCAGGTGTATAGGCCATCCTGCTGACCATCACATCATCCAAAGTTACCAGGGCCCAAGGGAGAAAGCAGCACCACTGTAACATGACCTGTGTGGCAAGCATTGGTGTGTGGTCATTCAGAACAGGTCATGTTTTGAGACAGGGCCTCACTGTGGTCTCAGACTGACCTCTAACTCACAGCAGTCCTCCTGCCTCAGCCTCCCAAGTGCTGGGATTACAGGCATATGTTACCACATCTGACTTCTGCCACTTAAAAAATTATTCACTTATTTATTTGTTTATCTGCAGTGCTAGGGGGTCTAACACAGAGCCTTATGTATGCTAGGCAAGTGTTCTGCCACTAGCTATACCCCTAGCCCTGCCTTTTTCTTTAAGATGAGTGCTCTTCAGCATTGACTTAAATTCCCCTGGGCCTCCCCTTTGAAGATAGTACCATTAACAGCACTTGCCTCAGAGGACTTTCGCATGACTTGGATGATGGACAAACAAAGCACGTAGCATAGAGCAAGTCTTAAAGAATAGTATGGTGGAATTAGGTGCTTTTGCTAACATGTGGATTTTGCAGCTGTATAGTAGAGGTTTGGGGCTGTATAGTAGAGGTTTACCGTTAATTTCATCTTTCAGTAGGTATTATCATGGCAACAGTCCTGATGGGCTTTAATAGTCTGCCTGTGACACTGTTGGGAAATATATCCCAGATGTTTTAAGTCTCCAGATGGTACTAGTTACCTCTTGTAGTCTCAAGTTTCAAGGTATTAGATACGGTGATTGCATTGTTTTGTTTTGTCTTTTTGAGAAAGAGTCTTGCTATACAGTTTAAACTGGACTTGAACTCACTGTGTAGCCCAGGCTGGCTTGAACTTGTGATGGTCCTTCTGCCTCAGCCTCGAGCGCTGGGATACAGGCACGTGATACTGCACTCAGCTTAAAAGTATTTGCTAATAGAAATTTTTTTGACTGTTTTAACTTTTTTTTTTTAATTACATGGTAATAGTCTTAGGGTTAGGTGTCTTTGTTTGTGACTAGATTTCACCATGCAGTTCAGGCTGGCCTCAAACTTATAGTGATCCTTTTGCCTCAGTCTCCCTGGTGCTGGGATGACAAGCATGCACCACCCCACCCAGCTGTGTCCTTTTCATCGTTGTTAGAGAACCTTAAGGAGGCATACCAAGCCTCATCCGTGCTGAGAGTGGCCGATACGTGCTTCCCAATCTTCCTTCCATTGCTCAACTCGGACAGATTCAGATACAGGTAAGGAGCTCTCACAGGGTGCCTAATGCACCCTACCACCTTCCCTGTGGCCTCAGAACCCTCTGAACAGTACCGCCTACAGATCCTCTCTGATGTGACATGCAAAATGAACCCACTTCTCTGTTCTGATGAGGCTGTTTTTATGGTGCAAATGAGGCATGGAAGGGAAGTGAGTTTCCTTAGTCATACAAGTGCGTGGTAGCTTAGGCCTGAACCTCGTCTCCCCCACACCCCGGCACTGGGAATCAAACCCACGACCTTGCGCTTGCCAGGCAGGTGCTTAAGCCACTGAGCTAAATCTCCGGCTCTTGTCTTTGAGATAGGGTCTGGCTGTGCCATTCAGGCTAGCCTTAAGCTCACTTTGTAGCCCAGGCTGGTCTCGAACTCTCAGCGATCCTCCTGCCTCAGCCTCCTGAGTGCTGGGATCACAGGTGTGCACCACCATGCCTGATGAACCTCATCTTTTGACTTCTTTTATATCACACACACTGCCCTTCCTCATGTTTCAGATATCCAGTGACCTGTCTCGGGTCTGTCTTTGGCAGCAGATGGCAAGCCCTGACCTTTATTGTTTGTTAGCACCTGCGTGTCCCCTCCTGGTCTTTCTGAGCTCTTGTGTCCTTCCAAAGAAGCTGCAACTGGAACTGCAAGGAGTGCTCTAAATGCAGTGACCACCAGGGCCTGGGGTGCCGTCTGTCCCAGTGCACACCTGCTTGACTCCCGGAGTCGCCTGCTGCACTGTATAACTTCCAGAAGTAGAGGGGAGTGACTCTCATCTCTTCTGGGCCAGCAGCTTAGAACCTGTAGCTTGGAGATACTAAGCTCACTCTCTGCAGGTATATTGTTGTATGTTCACAGAAATAATTCAGATTTTTCTGCGCAGCTGTTACATAAGCGAGAGGTTCTTGTGTAATAGGACCTTACTAGGCTCTCTGTGAGAACATAGCAGTATCCGAGTGTGATGCTACCTTCTGCCAGATATACTTGCCATTAACTGTCGTTGTGATCTTGGACAAATAAATCCACTTGCCTGTTTGGAATTTTGTTTGCACTGTAAATGACGAGATTAAGTTAACTGAGCAGCCAGTCTTTATTTAAAGTCTGCATTCTAAGCAAACATAGAATACAATGAAATATAAATTCTTGTATGTCTTCCTGCATTTTTATTTTTATATTTTAGACAACTTTATTGACATATGACTTATATAGGTTTATCCATCCTAAGTAAGTATATTTCCTTAGAAAAATTCTACAAATGATTCTGTTAATCCAAACAGGATCCTCCAATTAGTGCTTGAATTCCACTGTAGTTAGAATCAATCTGTCAGTCGGTTATTTAAGTAGAGGTAATGGGATTGGAGATGAAACCCAGGCCTTTGCACTGAGCTCCATACCCAGCTCTTTTTTTATTTTGAGATGAGATCTTGCTAAATCACTCAGATTGGGCTTCAAATTGTGATCTCTCACCTCAAGTCTCCCAGAGCCAGCCCTGGGATTACATTCATAAACCACCATGCCTGGCCTCACATTGTATTTTCGTGCAGCCTGTTTTGGTCACCAACCGCAGTGTTGAACATGCAGTCTAATTAGAGTGGTGGCCATTCCTATACCTTGGGAAGAGCAAAGGCTTTAGAGACCAAAAAACTTGTGCTCAGATCACTGTCCCTGCCCTTGTCGCAGCTGGGATAAACTTTGGTGTAGGAATTTTTGTTTCTTACTCTTACCTGTTAAGAGGTTTAAAGGATAATCATACTTCCTCAGTTCAAAGAAAAGTAAGGAGATGGTGGACACAAAAGGTGTCAGTGGCACAGGTACAGCTTTTATATCACTTTTGTCCCCCTACCCCACCCTTTCTCTGATTCTGAGACAGGGTCTCACTGAGTTGTTCAGGCTGGGCTTAAATTTACAGTCCTTACGCCTCTGCCTCCCAGGCCCCCGGGTCACAGGTGTGAGCTACCATGGCCGGTTCCATTTTAAATTTTGAAACGGAGTCTTCCAAAATAGCCCAGGCTCTCCCTGAATTTTTGGCCCTCCTGCCTCAGCCTCCCAAGAGCAGGGCTTACCGGCATGTACCACCACACCAGCTTATTAAAAATCAAATCTTCATAAATTTCTGACTTCAGAATGTGGAGTAGCCTTGGAGAATATCCAGATAGAGAGGTAAGCTTTGTGGACATTATCTTCATGTTTGTGACACCTAAGAATGGTTATGTGTATCAGGTGCCTCTTGCTGCATTACTTGGCACTGTAATAAGCAGTTGACGTATTCTCCTTTATCCTCATGACACCCTTAAGTGTAGTCCTTTGCCCCATTTTCCTATAAGGCGGCTGAGAGTGTGTGTGTAGTGATCCCTCCATTGTATACTCGGCTTTATAGGCAAAACCAGAAGGAAGTCTGTTGGACCTGTGGATTGTGCCCTTGACCTGTGTAATGCATGTGTATAATCTTTGTTAAATTTCAAATCCGGAACTTTACATGTTAGGCAAACAGGATTCCTATTGCACTACAGAAAACTGTTTCAAAGATAACCTGAGCCACCAGGCCTGGTGGTGCACTCCTGTAATCCCAGCACTCGGGAGGCTGAAGCAGGAGGATCGTTGTGAGTTCGAGATCAGCCTGGGCTACAAAGTGAGCTCAAGGCCAGCCTGAACGGCATAGCGAGACCCTGTCTCAAAAAGACAAGGGCTGGGGATTTAGCTTGGTGGCCTAAGTGCCTGCCTGGCAAGCTCGAGGTCACGAGTTCGATCCCTGGTGCCGCAAAAGAAAAAAAAGATAACCTGAACCAAGCGTGGTAGTGCATACCTGTAATCCCAGCACTCCAGGAGGCTGAGGCAGGAGGATTACTGCAAAGGCCAGCCTGAACTACACAGCAAAACCCTGTCTGAAATTTTTTTTTTTTTAATCTGAAACCTGGGATGGGCATATAATTCTGTGGTAGAGTACATGCTCGGCATGCCATGGGTTCATCTCTAATACTCTAAAAGCCATCCCAATACTTTCTGTGAGATTTTTGAATTTTGTTTTTATTAGAAAAGTATCATAGGGTGCCAGGGATTTAGCTCAGCGGCTCAAGCACTTGCCTGGTTGGTAAGCACAAGATGGTGAGTTCGATCTCTCATACCACAAAAAAAAAAAAAAGAGAGAGAATAGTATCATAGGAAAAAAATTTTAAACAAAAGTGCAAAAAGTTTTACTTAATCACGTTCCATTTTTCCTGCTTTCAAATTTTTTCCTCTTCTGTTAAGAATTTCTTACGGTTTATTTGAAAAATGACGAGCATTTATAATTATGTGTGAGTTTGTATACATGCATGTATGATATGATCAAACTACTGAGCAGTTGTTGGCCTTTCTGTGTGTGTGTGTGTGAAACAGGGTCTTACTGTGTAGTTCAAACGCTGGGACTACAGGTGTGCGGCACCACACCCAGTTTTTTGTCTTAATGACATAGGTAATATGGAAAGATTTTTGGGGAAAAAGTTGATTTTGGAGCACATGTCAGAGTCACTTTATCTTGTTCACTGCCTAATGTGCCAATCTTTTGACTGGGCCAGCATCTATGACCAGTCTCATCCTGACAGCCATGTAAGTTTGCAGTTTTCCTAATCCTTGGAATTTTTCCCCAGGATCTTTTCTTTTTTTAAAGCTGCATTTATTTTTTATTTATTTTTTTTTTTTTATTTTGCGGTACCAGGGATTGAACTCACAACCTCGCGCTTGCCAGGCAGGCGCCTAGGCCACCGAGCTAAATCCTCAGCCCCAAGATCTTTTCTAGGAATGTGACAGATGTGACTTGATGCCTTAGTGATGCCCTAATACAACCTGATACTGATCCTATGAAGACAGGGAGCACAGCTGTGGTGCACATCTGAAAACAAAGGACGTGACTATTTCACCACTGCCTAATTGAATACCTAGTAGATATTCAGTAAATGCGTTTTTTTTGAATGAGTGACTGGTTACTTGTTCTCTGGCCATTTGTCCTACTGAGAGAGCAGCCTGCTCACTGTACCCCCACCAGGCCCTTTTGCTGCCTGCTCCTTGGGTACCCTCCATATTCTTAAAGGTCCTAGAGTCTTCCTGACCCTGGCCTGCTACTCACAGGCAGACATTTCTTGCTGCTCCATTCACAATTTAGCCTCTGGTGCAGCAGCTGCTGTCTTATCTGTGAACATGTGCCTATGTGCTTGCTATGTTTGGGTCTTGAGTGTTTTTCCAGTTTACTTAATAAGATAGTGGTCAGATTGAATGCTTCCTGCTGCATTTTTCCACTATCTTAAGAGTTGGCCTTGCCATCTCTGAGCAAAAGAGTCTTGTCTTTTTATTATTCTCCTGTGGCATGTTGCAAAACATTAAGCAGAGCTGGTTTCCTGTGGCAAAAAGTTGACTTTGATTTGTTCTTTTTGAGGTTAGGGTGAGTTTATCATAACAGGAGTGCTAAAAATATCGGGTCTAGTATGGAAACACCATTCACTTACCAGCACGAACAATAACATGCAGGTTTAAGCCAGAACAGGAAGAGATGGACTTGTCTGAAGATGAGAATTACAGTTCTTTTTTTTTCTTTTTTTTTTCTTTTAAAGAGAATAAAACAAAACAACAAAACAGAACAGAGTTAAACACAACAAAGCATTTCAGAACAGAACACTGCAAGCAATACAGGTCTTCAAAACATAACGATAGGAGATTAACAATGGCTACCCTAGTGTCTCTTGTTTTCTTTGAAATGGTTGTTCATACAGAGAATTACAGTTCTTATCAGAGAATCCTTGACAGTCTTAACTTTCTCAGTCTCTGTTCTGATAAGTTAGGGAAAAAGTACCTAGGCCATTTTTGAGTCACAAACTGAAGCTGAAAATAATCTCAGACCAAACATTTTGTGAGCACCTGCTGTTTGCCTTATCCCACTGCTGAGAATCACCAGAGGAAAAATAAGTCTCCTTGTCAGTGGAAAAGACAAACATAAACTATACTATGCCTTGTCAGGAGAACTGTAACAGAGTGCTATAGGAAAAGCTATTGTAAGCCGGGTGTGGTGGCATGTGCCTGTAATCCCAGCACTGGGGAGGCTGAGGCAGGACAATCACTATGAGTTTGAGGCTAGCCTGGGCTACATAATGAGTTCAAGGACAAGACCCTGTCCCAAACAAACAAAGCTACTGTAGCCAGGTGTAGTGACACACACTATTACTTGGAAGCTGAAGCAGGAGGATTTCCCTGAGTTTGAGGTCAGCCTCTGCTATGTAGTGAGTTCAAGGCCAACCTGAACTACATAGCAAGACCTTGCGTCACCCCCACCCCCACCCCAATGAAAAGCTGTCATATTATCATACCATGTTCTGTTTCTCAGTATATCTGAATTACTCAGTAATCAGAAGCAAACTGCCACCGGAGCTCAGGGAACTGAGAGTCTGGCCATCTCTGGGGAATCATACAGTCTCAAACAGGTACTGGGTAGGTGGTAGAGAGAAGTGAGAATTTGCAGGTAGACAAGCAGCATATGCAATGGGCCAGCAGGACAGAGGCCAAGCCACACTGAGGCTGGAGCTTAGTGGCTCTCATCTGATGGGATCACCCAGAGGATACTTGAAACATAGATTTCCTGGCTTTCTAGCGTAACTTTGCTGACTGAAAATAATGAGGGGTGACTGCATAGCTCAGATTTTTTTAAAGCTCCCAGGATTCTGAAGGATAGACCAAGCTATTAGGGGAAACTGCTACCATAGGGAAAAAGGAGTCCAAATTGTAGAAGGACGCATTGGTTTCCTCATTTGTACCTGTGTTTAAATTTGTGGGAAGTGCTGCATTTCAGACAATGGCATTGCTCTGAGTCAGGACCAAAAGTACTCAGCTCTTAAATACATTTTGATGGTGTACCTGCAGGCTAAAGAAGAAATAACTCAGGACTGAACTGTAGTTGTGTATTTCACAGTGGTATTAGTTAAGAGTTGCAAAGCTAAAATGCATTCTAGAGTTGAGCGCGTGGGTAAACATAGTGTGACTAACAAGAACCAAGTTTTCTTACCTGGAAGAAAGGATGTGCCTGTGAATATGGAAGATGGAAAAGGCTAGAAGGAAGCCTGTGATGCTGAGTTGGAATCAAGAGTTATGAGATGAACTCAGGGTTTTTAGTGGCAATATGGAAATAGATGTTTGTGTGTACGCGCATTCACATTTTATGTATATGTCCCCTGGATTTGTTTATCAACAAGGCATGGATTTGGAGATATCCTAGAGGCAGTAAGCATGTGTGTACCCCCGTTGTCCTTGTTAATCTTCCTTTATTGAATGAAAGCAGGGATCCTTGGAGGAGTGGCCAATTCCAGAGCTGGAGTAAGAAAGTTATGGGTAAGCTTGGAATATCCTGCTAGACCAGAAAGTAAGGAGTGCTTTGAGAGTGATGGGAGAGAGGCTGCATGTGTGGATAGCTCAGTGGTAGGTAGAGTACTAACCTAGCTTGCACAAGGCCCCAAGTTCCTAACCAGTAACACACACACGCATGCACGCACTTAACAAAGACTTCTGGGAACATGTCAAAAGAACAAGAATGATTTAACCAATAAATGTAAGAGGAATAATCAAGATAAAAAGTAATCTTTATCTATCACCATTGTAAAAATTGTTGCAAATAAGAATTTAGGGAGCCAGAGGTGTTGTACATATTGAGGTCCCAGCTACTAGGGAGGACCTCTTGAACCCTGGAATTCAAAGCTACTCTGGGCTACGTAGCAAGACCCTGTCTGAAAAAAGAAAAGAAAAAAGCCTTTACACTGGTCTTAACCTGCCTATAGACCTAGCACTTGGAAGGCCGAGGCAAGAGAATCACTGAGCCTGGGAATTTAAGACCCCATCTCAAAAGAAAGTCATCCTTGTATGCTAAAGCTAATGAGGTAAAGTTTGCTGTGAAACAGGGTATCTTCTAATTCTTTACATTATAAAGAAAGACATGAATACCTTGGGATGTGGCTCAGTGGTAGAGTGCTTGGCCCAGCACGCATCACAAAGAGAGCTGTGGGAGAACTTTGCAGATTGTTTTTACCTCAGCAAGGTGATCAAGATTAATGTAACATCCAGGAATAGGACAGACACAGCCCATGCCTCCTGATGTAGTGAATTGAGGGCACAATATTGCTTGGTTTTTTGTTTTGTTTTGTTTTGGTCTGAGTTTTTTGGGCATTGCTGAAGATTGACCCAGGTCCTTATGCATGGTAGGCAAGTTCTCTACTACTGAGTAATAATACCCTTACAATTTTGCTTTGGAATTGCTGTCTAGAATTTGTGATTTTTGTTTCTTAATGAGGGGGATATGAGACAAATTCAAATTGAGGAACATTTTAGAAAATAAATGGCCCAGGCGGGCGTGGTGGCTCACGCCTGTAACCCCAGCACTCCAGGAGGCTGAGACAGGAGGATCTTTGTAAGTTTGAGACCAGCTTGGGCTACAAAGTGAGCTCAAGGCCAGCCTGAACAGCACAGTGAGACCCTGTCTCAAAAACACAAGGGTCGGGGATTTGGCTCAGTGGCCTAAGCGCCTGCCTGGCAAGCGCGAGGTTATGAGTTCAATCCCCCGGTGCCGCAAAAATAAATAAAATAAAATAAAATAAAATAAAATAAAATAAAATAAAATAAATAAAATAATGCCCTACTTTTCAAAAGTGTCATGAAGGACTTGAAGAATCGTTCCAGATAAAGGGAATATAGGCATAACTTTTTGTTGTTTTTTTGAACAGGGTCTCACTATGTAGTTGAGTCTGGCCTTTGAATTCACTAGGCTAGCTTTGGACTTGCAGTGATATTCCTGCCTCAGCCTCCTAAGTGGTAGGAGAAAATAGGCATAAATAAATGGAACCCTGTATTGAATCCTAGAACAGGAGGAGAAGGTTACCTTTTCCCTGTGCTCTAAAGAACATTAGAAGAACAACTAGTAAAATTTGAAAAAGATCTGGAGGTCAGCAACTAAAACAAGTGTAAAATCAATTGAAAATAAAATTTAAAGTGAGTCTGGGCTGTGGCTTAATGGCATACTTGCCCAGCATGTGCAAGACCCTGGGCTTCATTTCTAGTACCACAAAAAGAAAAAATTACTAAAAGGAGGAAAATCCTTAAAACCAGCTCTTAGCACCTAGAAAAGTCCCAGTATTGCCAGG
>RJWT010053234.1:0-10446 GCA_004365215.1 Cuniculus paca | reverse complement strand
TCAAGGCTGATTGGTAGCCATTTCTCATGTAGGATTAGAGTGGGTGGAAATTAACTAGCGTTAGAAGCTGGCATGAGCAAGGCCAGTTGAGCAATCAGCTACCATCAGGAATAGGACTGTTGGGCAGAGTGGGTCTGAAAGCATCCTAGAAAGCAGGCGTGTTTGCAGAGGCTGCACGACACTTCACAGCTGCTGCCTAACTTTAGAAGAAGCAACACGTCCTGTGAACTTTGTAGCTGATCTTTCTTGTGTCTCTCCTTCCCACTTTGGGATGGCAGGGCTGCTTTTTAATTTTTCATTCTGAGTGAATCTTTACTCTTCAGTTTGGAAGAGGTGTTATATTCTTTGATCGAGCACCATGGCTTTAGAGAACCTTCAGGTGGGATGGCCTGTTCATGCTCACATCACAGGATGCGTGGAGACACACCCCTTCAATTCAGATGGACTGTTGGTGCTTCTGCCCTTTGCTTATCTCTGAGATCTCGGGCAAGTTATTTACCATCTCTGTCTCTCAGTTTCCTCATCTGGAAAATAGGAAAAGATAAGATCTCTTGCTTCAGCCAGCTGTTGTGAGGATTAACAGATAAAATAAGCAAAGCTCTTAGAATGATACATCACCCTTATTAGTGTTCAATAAACATTAGCTCCTTTTCTGATTATTTTTACTTTAAAGATACCATAAATTCTAATTAAAATGACGGATTTGCTGCACACATTTTCTCCTCTTCCTTAAAGAGCCCTCTAAATTTTAATAAAGGATTAAGGTATATCAACTCCAAGCAAGGAAGAGATGTAGAAAGATTGCAGGCAGCTGGGAGATGTTAACAATTACTCAGAAGAGATGATGAAGGGGGAGGGGAGACAAACGATGAAGCAGAGAACAGGAGCCCAAAATAAAAAGAAATTTATCTTTGGAAATCAGGAAATGTATTACACAGAGAAGTGAATGCCTATGTTTAGACAGATAGATGTTCAGCATATACGCAGAGTTTAAACTCCCTTTAAAGAGCACCATGTACTGTTAATATGATACTGTGAACACCCACATGCCACTATCAGGCTGAAGGGAGAGAATACAGTGTCACCAGTTCCTTTAACGTCTCTGCACATCTCTGTGATTGTCCCTCAGTCCTGCTGAGACAACCACTGTGCCAAACTTTGTGTTAATTCTCCTCTCCCCTTGCCTTATACTCATTCATATATGTAGTTCTTCCTAAGCAATGCATTGTCTAGATTTTTCCCTTACTTGATCTTTATATAAATGCAATCACATTTCATATTCTGTGACATTTTTCATGAACATTCTGCTTGTTTTAAATAAGAGTTTTAGTAAGATATAATTCACATAATGCAAAATTCGCTTTTGAGAAGCACATGACCCAGTGGCTTTTAGTATAGTCACAAAGTTGTATAACCTTCAACAGCATTTAACTCCAGAACATTTTCATCGTCCAAACAGATGCAGATACGCTCTTCATTCAATCACTTGCCACTCCAGGCTCAGCTTGTGTGGTCCCTGGCAACCACTGATCTACTTCTATAGAAATAGATGGATATATAGACTCGCCTCTTCTGTACATTATGCATAAATAGAATCATGCAATATGTAGCTCTCTTACATCTGGCTTCTTTCCTCTAGCATGTTTTCAAGGTTCATCTGTACTGGTTCATACTGCATTAGTGCTTCATTCAGTATTATGACTGAATAGTATTGCATTGTATAGACATACTCTATTTCTGTTTATCTGTTCTTTAGCTAACAGACATTGGAGATATTTCCACCCAGAGCTATTATGAATAATACTATGTTGTACATTTGTGTACAATTTCTTGCAGAGATATGTGTTTTGATTCTCTTAGAGAAAAACTAGGAGTGGAATTGCCATCTTATAACTCTACTTTTAACTTTTCTGTGGACCTAAGGACAGTTTGCCACAATGGGTACACATTTTACCTTCAACCCACAACACAGGAGGCTCCAGTGGTGTTTTCAGATGCATTCATGGCGACACATATGACTGTCACCCGTCCACTTTATGTCCGCACCACGCTGTTTAAACATTCTACAGCTGATGCACATTTGAGTCAGTTCCAGCTCTTTTCTGTTACACACAATGCTTCTGTGACCTTCATCTACAGAAAAACTGGTGTAGATGATCAAGTTTCTTCAGAGTACAGTCAGCCCTCCATATGTGCAGGTTCCGTATCTGTAGATTCGACCAACCATGGTTTGCAAAAAAATTTTACATCCAGAAAGTTCCAAAGAGCACACCTTGAATTTGCCATGTGCCAACCACTGTGTTGAATCCACAGGAATGAGGTAATGTGCATTTGCCCTAAGGTACATGCTCAGTTGCTGCTGTTAAGGTACATAGCTTTCAACTTTACTTACTAATGCTCAATTGTTTTCTAAAGTCTCTTTCTAATAATCACTTCTGTCCTCAGTGTTTAAAAGTTAAGGTCTCACATCATCTACAGCTATAAGCATTTTCATGTTTTTTTAATCTTGGCTAATCTGATGAATACGTTATATTCTCTCATTGTGTGGTTCTTTTTTCCGTACAGGGTATTGAGTCCAGGGCCTTCACATTGTGCTACATCCCCAGCCTATTTTTTATTTTCATTTTGAAACAAGGTCTTCCTAATTTGCTCAACTGCCCAGACTGGACTTAAACTTCCAGTCCTTCTCCTCAACCTCCCAGAGTGCTGGGGTTTCAAGCATGTACCACCATGCCTGGCTTCCCAGTGGCTTCCAAACTGGCATTGTTCTGATTTCTCAACCCACTGAGCACCTTTGCACGTGCTTCTGCACCATTTTGGTTTTTGTCCCATGAGAAGGAGGTGTCTTTTGCCTATTTTCCTCTTGTTTTTGTTTGTTTTGCAGATTTAAAATAATTTTTGTTTTTTTACTTTTTATTTTTATTGGGACATGTTTGCAGTACATAATAGTTACATTCATCATGAGGAGTTGGTACATGTACATAACACATCCTAATTCCTTTTGTTTTTCTTATTCATTTGTATTTCCCCAAAGTTCCAGATTCAAATTCTTTGTCAGATATAAGTACCACAAATATATTTTCACAGTTTGTAGCTTTTCTTCCATTTCTATTTGTGGTATACTCTGACTAGCGGTGCCAATGAATTCAAATGCAGATAATGTAATGATGTACTCAAATATATACATCTTTTCCTTCAGTTTGTAAATTACGACTTACTTAAAAAAACAGTTCTCGATGTCATGAAGTTATCCTGTATTTTCTTCTCAATGTTTAAAATGTTTGTCTTTTATACTCAAATTCTTATCCCACCTAGATTTATTTTTTCAAGCTTATAAATAACAGAAAGGTGTTTCTCGCAGTTCTGGAGTCTGAGAAGTCCAAGATTCAGATGCTAGCCAATCTGGTGCCTGGTGGGGGCCCACTTCTCAGTTTATGGATGGTGCCTTCTCACTGGCTCGTCACCGGAAGGAAGGGGCCTGGAATGTATTTTTGCATACGGTGAGAATTAGGGACTTGATTTTTCCCCATTAGATGAATCATCATCAGTGTCATCCTACTCAACTTTTGATCTTCCTTCTGTGTGGGGGGCTGTTTCTAGGCTCTTACCATGTTCCAGAGATCAATTTGCCTACTTTCTTCTAGTGTGATGCAGCCTTAATTACTATAGCTTTGTAATAAATGCTGGTATCAGAGGGAGCACGAATCCGGCCTCACCCCCAATAATCTGGCTTCTCTTTAGGAGGGTTTTAGACATTCTTGTCTCTTTGCTCTTTCAAACAGACTTCAGGATAAGCTTGTCGCCTCCCACAGAAATTTCAATTGAAATTTCTTTAATTCTATAAACTAAAATGGAGAAAGTGGATATAATCAGAAAATTGATCTTCCTTTCTCCAAAATTCAATGTTTTTCTACTTATTTTTGTCTTCTTAAATAAATTTCAAAAGTTGTATTGTTGGGGCCAGGGATCTAGCTCAGCGGCCTAAGTGCTTGCCTGGCAAGCACAAGGTCGTGAGTTCAATCCCCGGTGCCACAAAAAAACAAAAAACAACAACAAAAAAAAGTTGTATTGTTTTCAACATGAAAGACTTATATACATCCTGTTAGAGTCATTCTCAGACATTTTCTTTATAATTAGAAACTTTAAAATGATATTCTGTTTATTCTTGGCATAAAATTAGAACTACTATCTGCATATTGATTTTGTACCTGGACACTTTGCTAAATGTTCTTACTAATTATAATAAAAAAAACCTGTGTATTATTTGAAGTTTCCCATGTGAGATTAATATTATTTCCAAATAGAGTTTTATTTCCCCTTTTAATTCTTATACCTCTTCTTCTCCTTCTCCTTGTCTTTCTTCCTCTTCCTCTTCTTTTGTCTCATGGAGATGCCTAAAAGCTCCACCGAGATCTTTATTTTGTTCCTGACTTTTAAGGTACAATGATGTTAAAACTGTCATTTCTCCTTGTTGTTTGTAGATGTCCTTGATTGGGTGAGGGAATTAATTTCTAAGGATAGTTTCTAAGAGGTTAGCTTTTATTGATAATAAATAAATATTGAATGTCTTCAAATGCTTTTCCTAGCCCTTTTGAGATGATTATCTCTTCAAATCTCTTAATGCAATGAATCATACGACCATGTTTTTTAACATAACTTCTTAGAATAGAGCCATATATTATTATTTTAAACATAGTTGGATTAATTTGGAATATTTTGAATTTTTTTTGTCCATATTCATGAGTGATACAGATGAGTAATTTTTCTTATTTTAAACTTTCTGTGTATAGCTCAGGGATCCAGGTTTATATACAATGAATTTAGGAATATCATCCCTCCTACTCTCTTCTATAAGATTTTGAATAAGTTTGAATTAACTATCTCTTTCTCTTGAACACCTGGTAGAACTCACTTGTACAATTGTTTGAGCCCAATGTTTTCTACGATTCAGTTTCTTTAGTAATTACAAAGTCATTCCAGCTTTCTATTTCAAGTAACAGCGATCATTGCCAGTTTTTTCCTGGGAGTTTGTTAATTTTACCTATGAATACAACTTTACAGGCATAAAGTTACTTATAACACTCCTTTAATCTTTTGGCTCTTGGAGCTAGCCCTTTTTTCATTCTTGAGGTTGTTTGTGGCCATCTTTGTTTTTCTTGCTTGGGTGATCTTGTTGAAGTTTTAGTCTCTGTATTTTGTATTGCTTTTTTATTTTCTAAGTGTTGTTTTCGTCATATGGTTTCTTTCTTACTCTCCTTTGGGTTTTTGCTGTGATTCTGTTCCCAACATCTTTATTTAGGTATTTAATCCAATTTAATTAATTAATGTTCAGCTTTTCCCCTCTTTTAAATACAAGTAATTTAATCCCTCAAATTTCCATGTTAGTCTTGGAACTTAGCACATTTGCTGTTCTAATTCATACTATTTTTTGTCTTAGACTTTGTTAGAAGTCACTTAACATTTCCAAATATGAAGTTTTTAAAAAATAGTGTGCTTTTGTTATTGAATTTTAACATTCTCTTATGATTATATAACAAGTTCAGTTTGACGCCGATTCATTAACTTTGGCAAAAGTTGATTTATGCAAATGAGTTCTGTTACAGTGGTCAGCTCTTGAAATACTTTTGTGTACTTTTTTTAAAGAGTGCCTTTTCTTTAGTTAACTTTAATATTAAGTGCATGTCCATTAGATCAAACTTGTTGATTATCTTACTTATAAAGATATTTTTAGAAAAGCAAAGGTTGGATAAATTTACCTAGCAAGCCTCCTTTGGTTAATAAATTATTCATAATGGACTCCCACAGATACAGGACAAAGGCAAGCCAGAAAAATACATGGGACCAGAGAACAGTGACTGGCACTCCAGAGAACAGCGACACCCTGGGTTGACAGCCGTGCAGCACATCTCATGAACTTCTCTGGATAAATAACTGAAAAGTTGTTATTTTATAATAAAATCTATTTTTTCACAGCAGTTCGTTGTCATTTCTATGTAGCTGTCAGGGGAATTGGTTTTGATGAGAGTGACACTGGGGAACCCTCTCCCCATAAAAGGGGAGCAGAGAAGTTGCCAAGCAGGGGCAGAGGGAGAGAAAATTCCACGCCAAGACCTGAAAGGGCAGGGTGAACAGCTGGACAGGACCGGTCCTATAGCTAGTGCTCTACTAATAGACAGTATGCTCGTCCCCTGGGGACTCCAAGCCACAAATTGTAGTTCTATACCTACTGAGAAGGCGACATTTGAGACCATCACGTAAAGTGAAATAAACTGGCCACACAGGCTTAAGTACTACCTGGTTTCTCTTACATGAGAAACCCAAATCATAAATAAATACCAAAATAAAAGATAATAGAAAGAAGGGTGGTCTTTCTCAAAGGGGAAGAAGATCAAGAAATGGAGAGTGGAGGGAGGCGAGGGAAAGGGAGATGAGAAAATGAATCAAGACGTGTTATGTACATGCACCAACTCCCCACAAGGAATGTAAATATCGTGTCCCATAAATATGCACTAACGAAAAATTTTTAAAAAATAGAAAAAAAGGGGGACATTCTGTTTGAGCCATATTTTAGGAAAAAAAAATTTATGATATAATTGCAATCATATGCATGAATACATTCATATAATATGGTACCAACTGGTTATATACACGGTAGGGAGGGTGCAGAGTAAAGAGTTCCGAGAGTTTGTTGAGAAATAGGCGAAGTGTGTTACATGAATGAATAGATCCATTCTAACCAGAAGCCTACTCAAGGTGTGCCTCACACCAATTATGCATATAAGATTTCATTATGTGCTTGAGAAAGGAAGTGAGCGAGGAGAAGGGGGAACTGGAGGCACAGCTAAGGTTTTAGAATGGGGTCCCTGGGCCAGCAGCACTCGTGTCATCTTGGGAACTGTTGGAAATATATATTTTCCAGCTCTACCCCAGACCTTCTGAGTCGGAAACTCTGGAGTGGCAAGCTGTATTTTAACAAGCCCTCTGGGAGATGCTGGTGCAGCTAGTTTGAGAGCTACTGGGCTGACCAAAGGCGGAGGAAAAGCTGGAAGGAGCAGGTGGTCAATAAGGAAACTGGCTTCCTTGGCTGGAAAAAGCCACACTGAAGCTGAGTACTGAGGCTGGATCTTGTGCAGACTTCTTAGCTCACCTTGCCCGACGCTGGGCGTCCACAGTCATCAGGCAAAGACAGTTTTCTTTCATTACTGTGAGTCCGGCAATCAGCAAGGGGGCCTCAGGCCAGCCACCCTCTATCCCGTGCATCACTCAGGGGTCGGAAGTGCATGTGGGCAACCTCGCCAGTGACGAGAACAGGTTGGGGAAATAATAATCTCTGTTCTTGAAATCTACAGAATGGAAAAAGTTTCTTGGGACCAAGGAGTTAGGATTTGATACAAGTCATTTAGTCACAACCTTGGAGGAGGTGCCCACTGGTCCGAATGCCCTATCCTGTACCAACCCTCAGCCTCTCGAGAAGATGGTCCCTTAGGACAGAAAGTCCAGCCATCTTCTAATCAGCCAACTGGGGAGAGTAATGCTCCTTCCCACTGCTTTGCCTCTTGACTAACCCTGGCGGGAAGATGGGGCCCATTCTCAGTTAACAGTATCAAGGATTGGTGGGAGACCCACCTTGCAATCAGAGGTCGAGAAAGCTCTCTATTACTGGAGGTAAAAATAGATGAAATTTGTCTCACAAACTATGCAGCTGATATCTACATATAACTAACATGAAGGAAAAAATTATCCACACTCTCTTCACTAGCATCAGTTAGCTCCATATTCTCCACACTCCGTGCTTTTATTCACACCCATGGATAACACTCAGAAATAAGTTTTAGGGTTCTGTAGTAGACTAACATTTTAATGCATTAAAGAATGAGTTTACATTTTGTTTTGGTTTGTGCCTTTGTGTTTTACACCTTAGTTCTCCCTAGACTGTCTCTGAAGATGGTTGTTACAGCAGAATCAAATAATAAAGCTCTGAAAGGGGGGCTATGAATTTCAAAAGTTGAGGTCCGGGCCAAAGACAAAACATCTGAAAGTAAATGAACAGTCAGAGCCCATTTCTTCTCATACCAAAGACTCAATAAAACTTGCTGGACTAGGACAAGAACCCAGGAAACCAGAAAAAAGGAGATGCATGGTGTGGAGCTCCCACCTCACCTTGACCCCCAGGACCCTGAGGTTACACTGGGCCACCTTCCCGAAAGAAGCCTAGTAGGTGGCAAGTGTCACAGAGTTCAGTCCATTCACCGTCATGCTATCAGACCCCATTTGAATGTGCAGATCTAAGACAATGTAGAATTTCCCCTAAGCCTAGAGTGGCTTTATTATACAAGCTGAGTGTAGCAAAGAGAGGCTAACCTGACGAACTTTTGTATTCAAGAACAGAAGACAACTCCAGTCCTTTTTCGATCAAGGAACAGAGAAGATGGAAACTGAGGAACATCCTGGTGGGGGCCAGAGAGAGGACAGGACCTCAGGGGAAAGTAAGAAATGGGGCAGAGGGAATGGCAACAGAACAGAGAATCTCCTAATAGCACCCAGAATCAGCACCACAGGGCCCACGAGACATGTGACACTGAGCACAAAAGGGGCCTGAAAAGGAATAAAAAGTCTTGCTAATAGAAGATTTTAAAAAGTCACACATTTGACACAACTCATGATGCAGTCTGATGGTTTCGTATCTCATAACTAATGATTACTATTTTAAGGGGTTTATCCTCATCAAGGGACCACTGTATTTTAATCATTCTCCCTTTGTTGAAAATTACAGCTTTATCATTAATTTCTTTTTTATTTTGAAAAGAATACAACCAAACCAAAAAAAACAGAGTCAATCACAACAAAACAATGAACATGGTACATGACTTCTAAACAGGGTAAAAGGGAATCAATAATGGCTACCATAATGCCTTTTGTTATCCTCAATATAATTGCCCATACTACCAAGGATAAATAAAATCAAACAAAATAGAACAAAATAAAACCAGTGAACAAAACAAAACAATGTAAGCAATAAAGAACTTCAAGATACTAGTAAAACAGCAGTAGCTACCATAATGTTTCTTGTTATCTTCAGAATAGTTGCCTATACCTTCAGACATAATACAATCAAACAACACAGAATAGAGTAAAATCAATCAAAAACAAAACAATGAAAGCAATCCAGGGTTTCAAAACAAGATAACTGGACATCCTTGATGGCTGCAACTATATATTTTGTTATCTTTAAAATAGCTGTCCATGCCATTGAGTATAATAAAATCAAGCAAATCAGCATAAAATGAAAATATTCAGAACAATGAAGACAATATGAGTTTCAAATCATGATAATAGATTAACAGTGGTCACTTCATTCCCTTTTTAGATAATTCCTCCCCTTTGACTTTCCCAGTATGTGTTGCGCATTTTGGATCCCACTAACTCCTTTAGTTTGTTATACGAGAGAGAACACAAAATTCACCCATGTGACTCTGAATGATTTCACCCATGAGCATGATCTCAAGTTGCCTCCATCCACCTACAAGAGCCTTGAGGTTATCTTCCTTTATAGCTGGGTAGGTTTCCACCACATAAAATGCCATGTCTTTCTTATCCATTCTGCAGTTGATGGGAAAGTTTCCCCTACTTTTTTTTCTGGCTCCCCATTGCATAGGGCATTGTTCTCTCTCCGTTAACTTTCAGTCTACGAATTTTCTTTCTAGTTAACTGTGTTTCTTGTATAGAGCATATTGATGGATCCTGTCTCTTGATCCACTCTGCCCATGTTTCTTTCTATTGGTGCACTGAGGCCATCTACATTAATAGTTATGGCCCTCTTGCACTGCGTTGTCTCTGCCATGCTATTTTCCTGCCATTGGCTCCCTATTTTTCCTCTCCATTCAATCAACTGCCCCCACTTGATGGTCCCCCTCTGGCATTGTTCCTGGGACTGTGGTCCTTTTTATCTCTCTCTAGAATGTCCTTTAGTATTCTTTGTAGGGTTGGTTTGGTGGTCATGAATTCCTTGAGTTGTTCTTTGTCATGGAAGTATCTTGTTTCTCCATTAATTTGGAAAGAAAGTTTTGCAGGGTACATCGGTCTGAGTTGGAAGTTGTTTTCTTTCAGGACTTGCAATACTTCACTCCAGCCTCTTCTTGACTTGATGGTTTGTGTTGAGAAGTCTGCCGTGATTCTGATGAGTGTTCCTTTAGAGGTGATCTGTTTCTTTTCTCTAACAGCTTTTAATATTCTGTTCTTGTGTTGAATTTCTGGGATCTTAATTATTATATGTCTGGGTGTAGATTTGTTTTGATTATGGCTAGCTGGAGTTCTGTATGCCTCACTTATTGGAATGTCACTTCCTTTTGCCATGCTTGAGAAGTTCTCAGAAATCATTTCTATAAATAGAGTCCTGATGTCATTTGTCTTGCCCCCTGCTTTTTCACTCACATTTTTAATTCTTAA
>RJWT010053233.1:0-10450 GCA_004365215.1 Cuniculus paca | reverse complement strand
TAAGTGAAATAAACCAAACACACATGTGTAAACACTGCATTGCCTCCCTAGTGTAAGAAACTGAAAGACTCAATAAGATACAAAATTTCTGATAAATATGGAGAAATGGTTCTGAAATACAATGGTGCTTTTATTCTTTGATTTGATTGGTTTAAGTCCCTTTCCTACTATTTGAAAGCAATAAGCGAGAAGATAGGAACAACTCTTTTGAAAAATGAGACACTATAGTAGCCATTGCTCATTTCTTGCTATCCGACTTGAAGACCTGTAATGCTATTCTCTTTTATCTGGATTTATACTACTTTGTTTTGTTTGAGTTTATTGTCTGTAAATGTGTGAACAGCCATTTTGAAGAAAGCAAGAGACACTAGGGTAACCATTGTTAATCTCCTGTTGTTATGTTTTGAAAACCTGTATAGCTTGCAGTGTTCTGCTTTGAAATGCTATATTATGTTTGACTCAATTCTGTTTTCTTTCGCTTTTTTCATTCTGTTTTGTTTTGTTTTGTCCTATTTTCTTTAAAATAAGAAAAAGTGTACTGATTTTACATCAATAGTGAATACCCATACAGCCATTCTTTTTTCACTTTCAGTATGGTATTTAATAAATTACATGAAATATTCTTCATTTTATTATGAAAAAGTCTTTGTGTGAGATGATTTTGCCCAACTGTAAGTGTTCTGAATACCTTTGAGGTAGACTATGCTACAATATGATGGTTGGTAGATTAAGTATATCAAACATATTTCTGACTTAAGATGCTTTCCATATATGGGTTTATCAGGATATAACCTCACTGTGAAATGAGAAACATTTATACTTTAATAGATAATGTATGCTGTATACATATAATTTAAATGGGAAATTTATGTATTTTATTATTTATTTATTTATTGGTACCAGGAATTGAACTCATGATCTCATGCTGGCTAGGCAGGTACTGTGCCACTGAGCTAAATTCCCAGTCCAAATTTATGTATTTTAAGTTGAAATTAAGTGTTTATAATTTTGAGAAACGAGCAATCATGTTAGGCCTTAAATAGCGTTCACGCTTCCTTCTCAGCCATAGATGGAGGATTTGGTTCCCTAACTGGTATTTACTGGGGAGAGAGGAGACACTGAGGTGCTTATCAGCATTGCCTTCAGGTTCTGATCCTTGGGGGCTGCTCTTAGAAGGAGGGGGCCACAACTGAAGGTCAAGTGCAGAACCTGTGACATTCAGTGCTGGTTCAGAGGAAGAAGGTTGCGTACCAATAAATGCAGACCCCAAGCTGTCCCCTGCTATGATCCTCAGCCCCTGATCTATAACTTTTATAACCCAACCATACTCCTAGTGGAAGGGAGAGAAAAAAGGCTTATCCTGGGGTGGATCACAGCACTCTTCCTTTGTGGCAGCGACCTTTGCTATCTAGGAGCTGATCTCTGGCAGGAACGGTCATGGTAAACTGACAAGATGCGACTTTGTTATTTTGCCTGCAGAAGCTGTGGGTGACACAGGAAAACCTCATATTCAGTATTCTCAGAGTCCTGCTTTTCCCTAGCAGTTAAGGAGACTGGTGATACCTAGTTCCCTGAGTGGGAGAGCCAGCCAACAGTCGCACTAAATGCCATACCCATCATCCGTAGATTGCTACCCAATGGCTGGTGTTCTTTGTGCACTTTGACCTCTCCTAGTGGCCCTGTAGCTTACTCAAAATTCACAATTTTGGTGGCATTTTTGAGTAAAGATGAAGTATCTGGTATTACGTTCAGTTCTGGGGTAAAAGTTAGGTTTAACATTTGTTTCCTAAGGTCAAAACTGACATGAGCCAACACAAAGCTTTTAAATCTAACCTTTCAGTCAAAAGTCCATAATTTTTCTCTGAAAATTACCAAAGTCAAAAGACAGAGTAAAAGTGTTTATTAGATGATTCTTAATTCTTGAAACCTCAAAACTTCTCTGAGCTATTATAATGCAGATATTTGTGAAACGAACTTCTCTGCATTGGTTAAAAGATTTGACTGAGTCAGACATGTAAGAGGTTTGATACAACAAAAGCACTACAACTTCTGGCTATAGAAGATCATGGACAACTTGTTAGAAGCCTAAGAGCTTAGCGGTTTGCTGTCTGACTTTAGGATTGAAAAGGTATAGTTGATGTGTGTGTGTGTGTGTGTGTGTGTGTGTGTGTGTGTGTGACATTTCTTTTGCTGAGGTGGCTCATGGGAAGACATACTAATCTCTTACAGAGACTGTACCTTTGGACATTCAGGTTTTTATGGCTGCAAGGACCATTGAACGTGCAGAGTGTTTTAATATATGGGTCATGGAAACACCACTAGACTTTCAGTCAAGAGACCTGGATCAGGTTCCCAGCTCTGCCACTTCCAGCTGACTGACTCTGGATAAGACACTTGACTTCCCTTGGCCTCTTTGCCTCATCTGAAAGAAGATGATCTGTTCTCACTGGTCTCCAAGGTCCCTGCTGGCTCTAACAGCTATGACCATATGTTTTAATCAAATTGTTGGCTTATCTACAGGCAGCTGCTTTTAGAGACTCAGATTATCAACAGCATCTGCATAATTTATCACTTCCCTTAGGTTCCAATACTTCTCAGATGCTTGCTGTTCTGAAGTGCTTTCAAGATGAAGGGGCAGGCAGAAAGAAGAGGGGCAAAATGTCTATTAAAAGATTGAAAATGTGAACCACTGATGTAGACAACTCTGTTGATTTTAGAAAGTTTCCTCTGTCTCAGCCACAAAGAAGTCCTCTTTGACAGTCTTTCTTCTGGCTCATATTTTAGACACACTGACTCACAGTGAAACAATGAAATAAACATACTGCTTTTTCTGGCTTCCTGTTGGCTGAGAGGAGTGAAGAGTAGCACCTTTTCATCCTGTTATTGTCTTGCATCTCCTTAAAATGTCTCCTTGAGCCACTGAAATGAAGGACCACAAATGGAAAGCCTAAATCCAGAACCAGAGTCAGGAGGATTGGGAAAGGGATTCCAAGGGAAGTCAGCATGGAGGGACAGAGTGGGCCCTTAAGCCAGTCACCAGTGCTTGTCACAGTATCAGGCATGAAAAGAAGCAATCTTGGGAACTCCCTTGGGCTGGGAGCGTTCCCTTCCTCAGGGAGGGGCTGGGAAGGGAGAGTGCTGGGTGAATGATGGCTGCCTTCCCAGGATAACGAGGCAGCCTGGGCTGATATAGAGGTTCTTTTCTGACTCCCTGCTGGGGTCTGTAGGCTCTGGTTGCCTTTCTTGTTTTGCTCAGATGCTTGTATTGCTCTTCCTGTATCCTTCCCTAAGTTTTGGCTCCCGGACAACACTTTGAACAAGTGGAGAATAGAATGACTCCATTTTCCTCCCATCTCAGGGGACAGAACTTACTGAGACTATTTTGTGAAGTCAGGAATGCTACAAGAGGCCAAATGCCCTGGTTTCTGGAAATGCTTTTCTTTTTTGCTCATCAGAGAAGCTTCTCAAAGAGCTTTGTGAGATGTTTGAGAATTATGGAGTTACAGATGTGACTTTGGTTTTGAGATTGTCTTCCTGTGCATTATCAGTGTGTCTACTTATCTTTATGAGACTTGGTGTATGCACACTATGATAATTCAGTAGATGTATACAAAGTGCAGTGATCACACCAAGGTATCAGTGTGCCTTGCAATTCGTGGCTTTTCTGTTAATTTTTATGTGTCAAAAGAACTTTATTATCATAAATTAATATGTTTCCTGATCCAGTATTTATCAGGGTATTCTAACTATGGAAATTTGAAACTGAAATATGCTTACTAAGATTTGTTTTGGTCCCAAACTGGATATTTTTTAAATACTTTTGCAATAGCTATTTATAAAAACCTCCTACCTTTTATATACATATATATATAATATATATATATAAAATAAAAAAAATATATAAAATATATAAAATATATATATATATATTTAGACAAATACGTCCTTCTGTGATTTCAAGTTCAGATTAGAGCCAAGGAAGATTATACTAAATTTATATTACTTGGAAATTTTAATCTACATGGCAAAATCACTGCAAACAACATCAGAGTACCAGAGACAATGTCATTTTTTTAAACATAAAAAGTATTCCTATAGCTGGGTATAAGGAAGACCAATCAACCAGGAGAACATGTATATAACTTAGGTAATATATTAGTGGATAATTCACAGAAAAAAAATTTATATAACTCAATAAATGAAAAGATTCTATCTTTTATCATGACAAGATTATTAATTACAACAAAAATAAGATGTATCTCCCACTAATCAGATTGATAAAGATATGCTGCTGAAAACATGCTGTGTTGTTTGCAGAAGGAAACAGTGAGTTTATAAATTGATATATTTCCAACAAAATTAAATATATAATATAAATAGAAAGTATACCTTTGAGTCAACAATTTGTTAGAAATTTATCCTAAGACATAGTTGCATATATATGAAATGATATGCATACATGGATGTTCACTGCAGCATTATTTTAATAGAAATTGTTGGCAATAATATAAATGTGTAGGTCAACAATTGTTATAAATTTTGTACATCTAGGCAATTGACTGTCACACAAACATTAAAAAAAATGAGACAGGCATATTTGTATCTGAAATGGAGATGTGCCAATGGACACTGTAAAGTCTGAAGGGGAGGCAGAGAAATATATGCAGAATTTTATATTAGAATAAAATTTATGCATATAAAATGCACATGTAGTTATATATAATCATATATATTTGACTTGTACTCTACTGATGGATATATATATATGTTTATACTCTGCATGATATGTGCCTGTTTATATTTGTATATGTGTAGAATATTTCTGAATGGATACAGAAGAAGTAGGGAAATAGAGAGAAGGCATAATGGATGCCAGGGGATTGGGAAGGAAAAATTGCTTTTTATTATATTTTTTGGTATGCTTGGTACCCCAAACAATTGTTCTCCTTTAAAACTGTAAATACAAGCCGGGCGTGGTGGCTCACGCCTGTAATCCCAGCACTCGGGAGGATGAGACAGGCGGATTGTTGTGAGTTTGAGACCAGCCTGGGCTACAAAGTGAGCTCAAGGCCAGCCTGAATGGCATAGTGAGACCCTGTCTCAAAAACAGGCCTGGGGATCTAGCTCAGCAGTCTAAGTGCCTGCCCGGCAAGCGCAAGGTCGTGAGTTCAATCCCCGGTGCTGCAAAAACAAAACAAAACAAAACAAAAAAACTGTAAATACAATTTTTTTATTTTAAGGAGGAAAAACAATAAAACAATGATAGAGTTTCAAAACAAGATAATAGTAGATTAACAATGGTTAATATATTGTGTATGGTTATCTTCAAAGTAGTTGCTCAGATTATAAGATACAGGCATGCAAAATTGATCAAACAGTATAAGCATAAACTGTTCTTTTCAATGAACTAAATTAGTAGTATCATTATTTTAGCTCTTATATATATGTGTATATATATGTATTTTTTCTTTTCCCTTTCTTCTTTTCTCTTTTCCCCCATTCCAGTTGTTCTGTCCTTTTGAAGTTTCTTCCCCTTTCACAATATGTATTGTTCATTTTAAATCTTATTTACTCTTTCAGTTTCTAGGGAGACAATATGATGTTTACACATGTGAATCTGACTTATTTTATTTATGAGTATGGTCTTGAGTTGCATCCATTTACCTATAAAAGTCTCCAGTTTATCTTTGTTCATAGCTGAGTAGTACTCCATTATATAAAAATAAAACATCTTTTTTACCCATTCCTCAGCTAATGGGCATTTGATCAGTTGTTTCCAAGATTTAGCTGTTACAAATTGTGTTGCTATAAACATGACTGCACATATATCACTGTGGTATGATATTTTTAATTCCTCTGGGAAAATACCCAGAAGGTGAACAGCTGAGTCAAACAGTACCTCTAATCCTAGTTTTTAAAGGAATCTCCACACTGATTTCCACAGTGGTTATACTAGCCTACACTCCTAACAATAGTGGAGAAAAGTTCAGAAGAAATCACCAACAGAATGAAAAGAAAACCCACAGAGTGGGAAAAAATTTTAGCCAACTGTCATTCAGAAAAAGGACTTCTATCTAGAACATACAAAGAATTGAGAAAAATCAGGCCCCTGAAATTCAAAGACAAAATCCAAAAATGGGCATTAGAGATGAATGCACACTTTTCAGATATAGAAATACAAATGGTAAATAAATACATGAAAAATGTTCAATATCATCAGTCATTTGAGATATGCAAATTCAAACAACATTGAGAGCCAGACCCCAGCCTTTCCCCATGAGTCAGCACCATTCGTGGACTGCAGAGGAAGAGAACAAGGATTCATCAAGAAGCAAGCCCTCCCTGCAAACCAGTGCCATGTGCGGGTTGCCTCCAGTGGCAGGGACAGCCAGATCCCAGCCCCTTCCTATGCATGGGCTGGAAAACAAGAAGAGCCAACCCCCCACCCACCCCATAAGTGACTGGCTCATCTGGAGAAAGCTCAGGCTGAGATGATAGCTACTGAAGCAACATGCAATTTGATGCTTGTGGTGTTTGGTATTTCTCTGACTTTGCAGGTCTAGGGCCAGTGGTCCGATCATCTATTCAAAGGATGATGGTACGCAGTGTGGCATATATGGGGCATCTCCTTCTGAAGGTAGTTGCCACTGTTGATTCCCTATTGTCTTGTTTTGAGGTCATGTATTACTTTCATTGTTTTTTGGGGTTGGTTTTTATTCTGCTTTGTTTTGTTTTGTTTGATTTTGTTATATCCAGTGGCATGGGCAGTCATTTCAAAGATGGCAGGATATATCATGGTAACCATTTTGGATTTACCATTGTCTTGTTTTGAAATCCTTTATTGCATTCATTGTTTTGTTTTTATTGGTTCAATTCTGTTCTGTTTTGTTTGATTTTTGCTATATCTGAAGGTATCTGCAGCTAATTTGAAGACAAGATAATTGTGTTTCCCCTTCCTTCATGCAAAGCCTTTGCTTTTTTTCTTTTTGTAAATTGAATAATTACCTTGCTCCAAATATTATATAAATGTCTCTGGTTGCATGTTTTTTCTTCATAATAACAAGTTTATTATAGCTCTGTAATATGGATAATGAAATGGAGTCACAAAGATCACACAGCTAATCAGTGACCTTTCATTATGTAGTGATATTACTTAAAAAAGATGACTAATGCTAGAAATATTTCACTTTTTCAACTTGGAATGAGACATAGAATAATGCAAGTTCTTGGTTTGGGACTACTAGAGAAATTGCTTAGGAATGGCTGGGCTCTAGTATTTTCATTTTTCCTGGAGACAGCAAGAACGTGGTGGAGTCCTTGAGGACCAGTTAGAATGGAAGTCAATCCTCACTGCTTCTGACCTTGATTGTATGATTGCCTTTCATCACTGAGCTATGCAAACATCTGGCCCAGATGCACAGAAAACTGGAGAAGGGAAGGGAAGTGGGCTCAGGTGCAGATCCAGCTACAGTCAAAGTTAATGTTAGAAAGCACGCCCCATGAGTGTAGGAAAACAGTGTACTGCCACCTCACTCTTATTCACTTAGCTAATAATTGTGGGTTATTCTAACTCTGGTGCACTTTCCAGGCCAGTTTATTTCTTTATGCTTTTCCATGGGCTGTTGTTTCTCTTCTTTGCTTTCATAGTCCCTGTTTGTTCCACAAACTCATTTTAGGTATCACTTTCTCAAGGGACTTTCCTCTAACTCTTCCCATATGAATCCAATAGTATTTCTTGGGCTTCCCTTGAGCTCTATTCATCTCTCTAATGTTATCTGTATCATAATTGTTAATATACTTAGACCTGTTCCCCAAGCTCCCCAAAAGACTGCAAGATCCTTGAAGCAGAGTATGTCTCATCTTCAGGTTTGTGTCCCCAGCCCTTGGGCAGCTTGTCCGGTACATGTATAAACCTAATGACTTGACTGCCTGGTGAGTAAATGAAAGCATGTGTCCTGCCTTCCCCACCCTTGGGTAACTCTGAAGAAAGACGAACTAGATATAAGATATTATTGCATAATTAAATTACCCTGTCAAAATAATTTTTAGAGCTGAAAGGAAATTCAAAGATCAACTACAGGAAATTGAGGCCTAGAGAGGTGAAGAGAGTTGGCCAAGGTCACACAGCTGTTTAGTGGCAAACTGGGATTGAAGCCTAGATCTCCTGCTGGCCAGCCAATCCTAGCCCAAATATGGGAAAGTTTAGTTGTTGTTTCCTCTTACAAAATACTTTGAAATCTAGGCAAAAAGATGTAGCAATCTAATGAGTGCTAATGAGGCAGTGGAAATTAAAACTACTTAGAGGAATGAATCTCACAGCAGTTATTCAAGACTTTCTGGGAATACCAAGAGGAGGCAGCTAAAACGGGCTTACTACTGATTTCTTCTGATGGGACCATTGTTCTTTCAAGCCAGTGTTCACTGATCAAACATTAATGAGGGTGAATATCCAAACAGCCCAAACGTAGCATGTCAAATTCAAAAAAACTAACCAGTGTGTTTATATTTCCAAGTTTATCAAACGGGTGATCTAAGATGTTTCTCACTTTTAATGTTAAACAGTGATGAATGTGAACACATTTCTCTTTTGCTTCTTACTAGTAAGCTCAGAAACCAATTAGGCCCATTTCAAGAACAAGTCCCATAAAGAATAAAAAGCTGATTTTTTGATGTGTTAAACTTGAACTTGACTGAGTGATTAAGGGTGGGAAAGCCTTTGTGGGTACTTAGCAGAAAAATATCATTGTTTGGCCAGAAAAATGGTATTGTTCAGCCAGCTTAGTATTTCAAAAAAATTTAAATTGCTAGCCAACATTAAAGCATTACGAGATTTCACATGTAAAAATTCTGGATCTCCACCTTCTCATAGAAAGTGGGAAAATCCAGTAATATTAGATATACTTCCCTACTAGTTTCCTATGGCTGCTGCAACAAATTACTACAAATTAGGTGACTTAAAACAACAGAAATTTACTCAGTCTCAGTTCTGGAAGCCTCGGTCTGAAATCAAGGTGTGGCAGACTTGTGCTCCTTTGGAAGTCTATAGGGGAAAATTCCTTGCTTCATTAAACTTCTGGTGGTTGCCAGCAATGCTTGGCCTGTAGCTCCATCACTCCGGTGTTAGCCTTGGATTTCACACTGCCTTTTCCTCTTGTGTCAAATTTTCCACTGCTTCACTCTAGAAAGAACACTTGCCATTTCTGCCTCATTCTACTTAGAGCACTTGTCATTGGATTTAGAGTCCACTCAGATAATTACTCCAGGATAATCTTTACCCAATATCCTTAACTACATCAGTCCTTCTCTAAATAAGATTAGCTTTATAGGCTTTGGGGTTTAAAGCATGGTCATGTCATTTTGGGAGCCATCATTCAAAACTCTACAACTTCCATATAGATGTGGTCTGAAACTGAGCAGTGGTTAAGCATGGGTGTTTAGTTTGCCACAGAGCCCATCATTCTCTAGTCTGAGAGTTTCGGGTTTGTAAATCCTGGTTTAGGATTTCATTGTTATCATGTGAGTTCACATGAGACACACCCATGACAAGATGACTGGTTCCTGAAAAGTGGCTGCACCTTGGGAGTTCTCAGGTGAAGGTCTCTAGTTGTGTTTCTGTAGGTTCTGATGTAGTAGCTTGGGCTGTGCCACAGGATACTTCAGTACTTCTTGGGCACAGCTAGGTTTGCAAGTCATGGCAGGGCATCTCACCTTGGTTGAGTTTCTTGGACAGGTGAGCTTATAGGTTCTTAAGTTTGTTCCTTTCAGTAAAACTCATAGGATAAAGAACAGAAGAGATTTGACAAAGGTACACCACAAGTAGTGACCTAGCTGGCTTCCTTTCCTGTCATAGTAGTTGTTCTTGTTCCTTTCCTAACTTTCATGGCACAGAAGACACAGATATGTAATTAACAGCTTCAAACAAAGTGAAGACATAAAGATGTGAATTTTATAGTATCAGTGTAGATTTTATACACAGTCACAAGTTCAGCTTGCTTGTTATTTCTTTTCCAATGACTTCACTTTTGCAAGGTGACAAATGGAGACAGGTTAGAGTTTCAGGGGCCTCTCCGGGAGTAAAGAAGATTGTGTATTATCTTCTCACTTTTTTCCCCTCACTGCTTGGGGGTTGCACTCTCCCTCACATTTTCCATACCTTGTAGGCAGGTTTAGCAGATTTTCTAGAATGGGGGGCAGGAAATTCCCTCAGAGAGAGAAGCTCCTGTTGGCATGTGTTTGAGGAAGGTAGCATTTTGCTTCAGCCATCTCTGGTCAGGGTGGAAGAGCAACAATATGTGCTACAGTTGCACCACTGACATCTTCTCATACCCTACTCTGTTATTGTTCAAGGTAGTGGCCAGACTGATCTCTAAAAAGAGAAAAAAGACTAAACTGGCAGCATTTATGGGACAAGCTACACTCCCAATCCTACTGCTGCAGCTGGATCTGAGTC
>RJWT010053232.1:0-10455 GCA_004365215.1 Cuniculus paca | reverse complement strand
TAAAAACAAAAACTGCTAAAAGTCAGAGACAAAAGGAGAATATCTCGAAGGCACAGAGAGAGAGAAATATATTTTCATGGAAATAAGATCGACACCTTGTTATCTGGGCAGAAACTGGAGCCAGAAGGTAGTAGATGACTTGAAAAATGCTCAAAGGAAAAAAATTCTTGACCAAGAATTCACTGTCCAGTAAAGCTCTTTCAAAGATGAAAGTAAAATACTTTGTCAGAGAGAATCCATCACTCACAGACTTGCCTTACAAGATACAAGAGGACTGGAGGTTGAAAGCATGTGATTCCAAGATGGTAATTTGATCTACCCCAGTAAAACCATTATATAATTACTTTGGACAACGTAAGAGATTACACTTTGTCTTAATGATGGCGTCACATCCCAGTTAACCCATCTAAACTGAAAATATCTTAAGTTCAAAATGCGTTTAATACACCTACCTTGCCAAACATCATAGCTAAGCAACACAGTGCAGGTTTATCAATTGCAGCTGATCACAGGGCTTACAAGGAGCTGCAGTTTGCTGTCACTGTCCAGCACCAAGGCGTATCATACTGTACATTGGCAGTCCTGTCACCCTACTTTCAAGAAAAGAAACTAGACAGAGGATAAATGAAGAAACCAACAACTTATACTAGTCTACAAACCAACTGATCTAGCAGACATCTACAGAATTTTCCTCTCAACAAACAATATACACTTCAAATGTTAATGAACTGGGATAGATGGTATAAGTACATAAAACCACAAATTTAAAAGAATGTAAATAATGCAAAGCATATTGTCCACAATGGGAGGAAAAATATCAAAAGCTCACAGATACATGGGATTATTAAAACATTCTTTTTTTTTTTGCAGCACTGGGGATTGAACTCACGACCTTGCGCTTGCTGGGCAGGCACTTAGACCGCTGAGCTAGATCCCCAGCCCTTATTAAAACATTCTTAAATAACTAGTGGTCAAAGAAGAAAATCAGAAAATACCACTTGGAATGAATGACAATGAAGATAAACATAACAGAACTAATGAAATTCAGCAAAAGCCCTGCTTAGAGGGAAATTTACCACTGTAAATAACTATAGTGTGAAAGTAGCATGATTCACCTTCCACCTTAAGACAGTGGAAAAAGAAGGTCAAAATAAATTTACAGCAAGTAGGAAGGAGGAAACAATAGAAACCAGAGCTAAGACTAATGAAATGGAAAACCAACAAAAGCAATAACTAGCTCTTTCAAAAGTTCAACAAAACTCACAAACTTTTATTGAGATTTGCCAAGAAGAAAACTCAAATCACTAGAATTGGAGACAAATGACAGGATACTAGTGTAATAAAAGCATTGTAAGAGAAAATAAACAATTGTTCATTTAGATATATGATTAATGGATTAATTTTTAGACTATTGAGTTAAAATAGGCAATCTGATAGACTTACAAGTGAATTTTAAGTAATGTAGAAAACAGAAAGCAAACCTACTTGCAAAGTGACAGATGCAGTTAACTTCACTGCTGAGAATCTACTAAACATGAAGAATTAATAACAACTCTTCACAAATCATTAGGGAAAATAACTTGTGTTCATGGATCAGGAAACAACATTAAGATAGCAGAAGAAAAAAGAAACACTAACAAATTGTCTTATGAGATCATTATGTAGCCTTGATACCAAATCGAAGACGTCACAAGCAAAGACAACAGTATGTTTCACGGAGGCACAAATACTCAAGAAAATATTGCAAACTATATCCAGGAATGTAAGAATTACATGTATCTGAGATGCAAGGTTTGTTCAACATCTGAAAGGAAATGTAACACATCATATTAATATAACAAAGTATAAAAATTATATATCAGTAAACACAGAAGAAGCATTTAACAAAAACCACACCTATTATTAAAAACAAAACAACAACAAAAAAAAACCCCCACACACACTTAAGAAACTAGGAATAAAAGGGAACTTTCTGAATCTGATGAAGAGTTACCTGTGAAAAACCCACAGTTAATATCATACTTAATGATGAAAAGACTGAAGGTTTTTATCTTCAGTATCAGGAAAAAGGATGTCTGCTCTTACTACTTTCAATCAGTATTGGGCTGGAAGTTCTGACTAGAGCAACTAAGCAAGACAAAGAAATAAATGGCATCCAAAGTGGAATGGAAGAAGTAAAAGTATTCGCACATTATCTTATGTATAGAAAATCCTATGGAATGCACAAAAAAACTATTACAACTAATGAACAAATTTAACAATGTTGCATGACACAAGATCAATATACGAAACTAAATTGTATTTCTACACATTTACAATGAGCAATCTGAAAATAAACACAAAAGCATTAAGAATAAAATGGATGATTTAACAAAAGAAGTTACACTTTGAAAATTACAACTGTTGAAAGAAATTAAGATGATCTAAATATTTGGGAAATAACCTTGTATTCACGGGTCAGAATATTACAGACAGCTGAGTTGGAAATACTACAGGTAGACAGGGCTAGGTCCTTGAGAGAGTCAGGGCAAAGATGAAAACTGGTTACAGCTGTGGCTAGAGGCACATTTGTTGGAGGCCAGGCCTCAAGATAAAGATGGAATGACCAGACCAGAGATAAGTTCTAACACTTGGTCTAACGAAATCTGCATAGGGCCTTCCCATGAGCCAGGCTCCACCATGGGGATCAGGAAGAGACTCAGCAAGAAAAGGAACCACGTCTTACCATGGGAAACCAGAAGAGCATATTCCCCCACCCAGAAGCAACTGGCTGATTCAGGGGACTTAGGGTGAGATGATAGCAACTGAGGCGAAAGGAATAGCTGGCCACTTGTATTCTTTGATTGACTTCGCAGACCTGGGGCTGGTGGTCTGGGCACCTATTTGGAGGATGGCAGTGTGCATTGTGGCAAATGTGGGGGGCGGTTTCCTCCTGTCTTGTTTTTGAAATCCGATGTTTTGTTCCATTTTACTGTTTTGTTTTGTTTTAAACATAACTATTTTTATTCATTTGTCTTTTTGAGACAGGGTTTCACTATATAGTTCAGGCTGGCCTTGAACTCACTTTGTATCCTAGGCTGGTCTTGAATTTACAGCAGTCTTCTTGCCTCAGCCTCCCAAGTGCTGGGATTATAGGCATGCACCACCATGCCTGGCATTACTGTTTTGTTCTATTCCTGTATCTGGTAACCTGAGCAACTATTTTGAAGATAACAATATGCAGTATAACAACCACTGTTAAATTCCTATCATCTTGTTTTGAAAACCTATGTAGCTATTTTTTTGTTGTTGTTGTCATTTTATTTTTGTTGTTGTTTTTTAGGTTTGTTTGCTTCTTGATTTTCCTGTTTTTTCTTTTTTCTCTTTAAAATAAAAAAAGAAATCTAGATAGACATTAGTCACCTCAGTGGGTGACTAAGCCCCTCAGATTCATCTCTTCCTAAAAACTTCTTTGTTCTTTCCACACATACTTGCTACATGACTTGCTTCTCCATTGGAACAATATTACCTAAGTGGCTATACTTATAATCTTATAGGTTTATTATAGCTGTAACCCATGCTGTATCCACTTGAGTGTGCTCTATAAAACTTCCCCTGAGAACTGGGATCCTCAACAAACCACTTTCAGGTCCCCTTTTGCTTCTCGAGAGCTATACTTCTCCCCCTCAGTAGATATTTCCTTCCTTAACCTCTGTTGTTCCTAGAATTCATTCTTTGACTTTAGAGTGTTGCAGGAAAATTCCCAAGCCAAACCAAACCTAAAGGAAGACTCTTTGTACCGAGGAGATAAGACAGCAGCGTTTAATCTTTACACTGTTGGACTGTTATGGGATAATTCTGATGCAGAAAATTTCCCAAGCCAAGCCAAACCAAACCAACTAAAAGGAAGGCTCTTTGCACTGAGGAGATAAGAAGCAGCATTTAATCTTTATACCAGCGGACTGTTAGATTTTCACACCAGTGGACTGTTGCAGGGATACTTTCTCTCAAGCAACCACCCTGAATGAGGAAGTTTAGTCTATATAAAATTAGAAGTGGGAGGTACAAAGCAAGTGACCAAATGTTGCATGATTGGTTGCGTACATTGAATCATATATTGACAGACAGGCTAGTCTTGAAACAATAGAAACACTCCAGGGACCAGGGGAGGGGGCTAGAATGAGCACAATTAAGGACATTACCATAATACAGAAATGTTCCAGAGAGTGGGCCTTTGCTGAATGGACGTGAATCAGTCCAGGGCGCCTTAAGGTACAGACAATTACTGTTAGTGCTCATCTGCAGCTGGGCTGTGGACACTGTCAGGGTCAGTTGAATGGAGTGGAAACAGCAGAACAGCAACTGGTCAGAGACCTCTAATTGATCATGAAATATCTATATGTTTATCATCTCATTAATGTTTTTCTGCATTATAACTGTGCCCCAACAATTCCACAAAGGCAACAATGCTGAATTTACAGAGCTTTCTTTATTTAGAATTTAGACCAAAGAAAGTGACCAAATGTTACATAATTGGTTACATGCAGTGAGTCATATTTTGACAAGCCGGCTAGTCCTGAAAGGATTTGTTGAAACAAAGGAATTATCTATCATAATATAGAAACACTCTGGGAACAAAGGGAGGGGGCCCTTATAGAGTGAGCATAGTTAAAGGCATTACCAGAAATATTCCAAGGAGGGGGCCCTTACAAGGCATCCCTGATTACCCCAGGGTGCCTTAAGGTACAGACAGTTACTCTGACTCTGCTCATCAGAGATATGCAGCTAGGCTTTAGACACTGTCAGGGTCAACTGAATTCAGCAGGAGCAGTGGAACAGAAACTTGGCCAGAAACCTCTAATTGATCATGAGATACCTATAAATTTGCTATTTTATAAATGTGTTCTTCCATTATAATTGTGCCCCAACAAGAGAACACAAACTCCGCGTACCAGACACCTAGCAGGTTGGGAGATACAGTATTTTCCTTGTATCATATTTGGAGGTCCTGCTAGCATTCTTATGACAATATGTCTGATCTACAGATTCAGTGCAATCCCTATAAAAATCTCAGCTGATCGTGAAAATTCAACTGAGTCTAAAGTTCATAGACAATTGCAAGGGACCCAGAATAGCTAAAACGATCTTTTAAAAGAAGAGTAAGAGGTTTCACAGTTTCTAATTTCAAGACTTACTTCAATAATAATATTATAGGTAGCTAAGTTAGGTAGAAATATTGTAGGCAGGCAGACACAGGCTCGGCCCTTGAGAGGGCAGTGCAGGTCAATGCAACTGCGGCTGGACATGCATTCAATGAAGGCCAGACATCAAGAAAAAGAACAACTCACCCATATACCTCCCCTAGGGATGAATAGCAATGATTGATACTCTACATAGACATCATCACATTGGAGTGGAGGACCAAACCTCCTTAACACATCCCTTGCAGGAAAACTCTTGTTTGCCCCTGTGTGTTTGCTATGTGACTTATTTCCCCCCATTTGATCCTCTTTTAATATTACAGTGACTATACTTTTTATAGTCTTGATATAGGGGAATGAAACTCCCAACCTACTAGATGTCCCAGTACAAGTTCGTGTTCTCTAAAATCGAAGAATGAATTTTAGGAACAATGGAGATTAAGAGCCGAATATATTTATTGAGAGAAAGAAAACTTCTGTCTGAGATACAGACAGAAGGGGTCCCAGGAGGGTTGCCAAGTGAAAGGTTTCTGTCCTAATAAATTGCTGGACATTACAGCAGCCGTGTAGCTGGACCACCAGCCCCTCCTTCCATGATTACAGGTTCCTCCTAATTGCCAGAATTGCCACGTCACCAGTGCCCACCCGCAAGTGCCATCCCCTCTCATTTGGAATACTTTAAAACCCCCGCGGTGTCTGTACCTCGCGGGGAAAATAGCTAAGCCACCCAGGCTGAATGTTTTCCCTCCGCGTCCTCAAGCCCTCCCTCAATAAATTGCTCCCTTGGATATATCCTGCTTTTCCACTGCACGGAGTACTCTAACTTCTGTTTCTCTGTGCCGCTCTTAAAATAACCTAACACCAAGGACCCCTTCTTTTCTAGGAATTTTTTCTTTTTTTGTCTTTTTGAGACAGGGTCTCACTTTGCAGTTCAGACTGACCTTGGACTCACTTTGTAGCCTAGGCTGGTTTCAAACTTGCAACAATCCTCCTGCCCCAGCTTCCGAGTGCTGGGATTACAGGAGTACACCACCACGTCTGGCTTTTCTAGGGATTTTATAGAGCAAAACCATGAGGTGAGGTGGGTCTAATGTGGGGGGGGGAAATGGGAACTCACAAGGTGGGCATAAGGTGGGACAGAACTATGGTCAATCAATAAGATTAATTACTCTGGTAAAATTGATTAAATCAGAAACGTATGGGGAAGTGGGTCATGAAGCAAGCAGGCTTGCTTAAAGAGCAGTGACTTTCTGTAGGGGGTTAGAAAGGTGATCCATACCTATTTAGAATATCAATACTTGGGGTGTGATTGCATTCATTTTGTCTTTTGGCTTGAGATCTGGCCCACAGTAGGAGGTGTCTGTCTCCTCCAAGGTCACAAGACATCTAGACCTCTGTGCCAGCTCCCTTGAGGGCTTAGCCCTGTCTGACTGCCTATAACATTCCTACTGGTTAACCGTAGTTTTGTCCCACCTAATACCCACCTTGTGATTTTCCACTGGACTAATATTACCTAAGGGACTATACTTGTAATTTTATTGATTGATTATGGTCCTGTCCCATGTTAAACCTTCCTCACTTCATGGCTTTATTCGATAAAACATTCTTAAGAAGTGAGGTCGTCGGGTAACCTACTCTCTGGGCCCTCTTCTGTCCCTCTTAGACAAAAGCTTTCTTTCTCTCAATAAATTCTTCCTACTCTTAACTTCCATCGTTCCTAGAATTCATTCCTCGATTTTAGAGAACATGAACTTGGAGTTTTGGACATCTAGCAGGTTGGGAGTTATATTTCCCCTATATCAATAAGACAATGTAGTACTGGCAGAAGGACAAAAATTAATCAGTGGAATAGAATTGGGAGTCTGGAAATGAAATGCCCAGCAGTATAGTTAAATATCCCACAGAATAGGAAAAAGTATTTATAGCCAGGGAAATGACTCAGTGGCATAGCGCCTGCCTGGCAAACACAAGGTCCTGAGTTTGATTCCCAGTACCAAAAAAAAAAAAAAGAGAAAAAAAATATATATCTCATGTCTGACAATGGACTTGAATATATGTTATATCATATTATATAAAGAATTGTAGAGCTGAGCGTGGTGGTGCACACCTGTAATCCCAGCACTTGGGAGGCTGAGGCAGGAGGATCACTGCAAGTTCAAGACCAGCCTGGGCTACAAAGTGAGCTCAAGGCCAGCCTGAACTGTATAGGGAGACCCTGTCCCAAACAAACAAGCAAACAAACAAACACCACCCACAATGAGATAGCACTTCACACCCACTAGAATGACTAGAAATTAAAGAAAAAAAATCAGGCAATACGAATGTGGAGGGTGTGAAGATATTAGAACCCTCGGACATAGCCACAGGGTAGGATGTAAATGGCCCAACCCTTTGGAGAACACTTTAATGGCTGCTCATACTGTGAAGCACGGATTTAATGTATAAGATGTGATCAAAACATACAGTGAATGTTTAAATTTTAAAAATTTATTACAGTGAATCTCAAATCAAAAATAAGGAAGACTGGGGATGCACTTATTAACTTCCCTCAAAACACTCCCCCTTGCTTCAGACACATTCCATCAGTCTTGCCACATTCTGGAGCCGTTCTAGAAGTCCTCTTTAACCACTATCTTTATTAGCTGTTTGCTATGTCTGCCTTGGTATCATTTCAATTTTCAAGAAGAGTCAGAAGTTATACAGCAAAATGGATGGATGAAGAAACACAACGCTGTTTGCAGTTGGCAAAAGGTTGCTGTAATTGTTTTGAATCAGTTCAGGATTTAAGGGAGGCTCAAAAGGATGTTCACATAAGAGACTTCCAGGATTGCTTAAGAAAGTGGAAAGAAAAACGGGATAAGTGTGTTCAACCGAGGGGTAGTATTTTGAGAGAGATTAATGGCAATGTGTCTTTGACTGCAATATTTTCTTTATTTTTAATTTCAACATTCACCATACTTTTTGATCACACTCTCTGTGACCTAGAAATTCCTCTCTTGGTATTTATCCAAAAGAGATAAAAAAACATAATAGCCTTAATGTGGAAGTAACCAAAATGTTCATCAATGACTACTGTATAAATATCCACCAAGGAAGTATTAGTCAACCGTAAAAAGAAATAAACCACTGATACATATTGCAGCATACCTTGAATACATCATTCTACGTAAAAGAAGGTAATCTCTTTCTCTGTCTCCCTCTATCACACATGCATGCACGCATGCACACATGCTTACACACACACACGTCACACAACTAATCCATGTGAAATGTCCAGAACACAGAACTCCAGAGAGACAGAAATTAGAATGGCAGGTGCTTATACCTGGTATCTAGACTGCTAGAGATTTATAGTTAAATGTTATGTTTTTTTTTTCAGGGAGGTGATAAAAATGTCTTAAAACTGGTGAAGATTGTAAGTATCTATGAATAATTCTAAAAATCATTCAATTTTATACTTCACAAGTGACTTTTATGCTAACTGAAATAGCTCAATAAACCTGTTAGGGGAAAAAATTCCTTGGAGACCACAGAACAAAAGTAGCGTATAAAGTGAGCCCAGTGGGGCATGCCTGTAACCCTAGCTACTCATGAGGCTGAGGCAGGAGTATCGCAAGTTTGAGACATACCTTGACAATTTAATGAGACCCCCATCTCAAATCAAAAATATGGAAGACTGGGGATGTATGTAACTCAGTACAGAGCACCCACAGGTTCAATCTTCAGTACAAGAGCAGGGTGGGAGGCACATAAGTTGGAAGAGAGTGTGTACATCAAAACATTTTAGGGTTCTCAAATTGTTTGACAAAAGGGTTAAGATATCAGTCACCTTTAGACATTAGTTCAGTATGCATGTTAAAACTTCAAAGGTAACCTTTAAAAAAAATAGAAACATGGTGTAATATACATAAAAGGGCAAAAATCTAAAGGAAACCAAGCAAGCAAGGAGTGCAAAAACCAGAATGAATAAAAAGCACAAAATACTATAAACTAAACCCAAGTGTTAATGAATAATAACTGTAAATAGACCATGATGACAAAAAGAAATGTCAGACTACATTTTAAAACTCAGAACTGGGCATGGAGATACAAACCTGTGATTCCAACGCTCGGGAGGCGGAGGCAGCAGTTGGGTGGTGTTCATGTGAGATCATTAATAACCCCCACTATTTGCCTTCTTCTTTCTGCCCTTTTTCCTTTGAAACCCCCCCCAAGCCCTAGTTTTGAAAACTTTATTTATTTTATGGCCTATCGATTATAGCTTAGATGTTTAGTTATCAATTAGACTTTATATAGTGAGTGAACTTTGGCCAAATCCTGAAAAGACCTCCTCCTCTCCCTTAATTGGCCATAGAAACTACGGAAAGGGGAAAAGAATGGGTTTATCTCCAGGGGACCAAACTGCCTGGTGCCCACATTCTGTGTGTCAATTAACCAGATGTGTAAGAAGGTCTTGTAACATTCCAGAGCAATGATAGGGCTGCAAAAAGGCAGTATCCATAGAAACCCTCTGACCTTGTGAACTCATATAGGGATATATAAGAAAAAGGAATCAAGGCCAGCCAGCCAACAGCCAATAGTTGCAATGGTCTAAGCTGACTGACCACTGCAGTTTTAAATAAACCTCATTGGTTTCTCGAATCTTGGTGTCCTGTGGGTAAATTTCTTGAGCATGCCATAACATTACAAATATGTCTATGTTTGTGAAAACTATTATAGCTATGCATATATCTTGGTTACTTTTTTCTCATTGCTGGGACAAAATACCTGATGTCCAAAATGAAGGAAGGAAAGATTTATTTAGCTCACTGTTTGTGGAGGTTTCAGTTCATAATCAGTTGGCTCCAAGACAGGATGACGTGGCACAGGGGCAACACTTCAAGGCAGCAGCCAGCAAAAGCAGCCAAAAAGACACTGGATGTGTTCACAGAAGTAAGTGCCTGCAGCCCAGTGTGGGGGCAGAGGGGACAGATGAGGAAAAGAGAGGCCTGGGACAAGAGAAGCCCAGTATTTTGCTGTCTCCAGTATCAATTGAAAGCCGGGGAACTGTTGCCAAGACTATATCCATGTGGGCAGAGGAGATTTCACAAAGCTTGGTAGAGAGGTGCATGATGTCTGCTGCAAACTTGAAAGTTTAGGCCTGACATGATGGTGCATACCTGCAATTCCAGCACTTGGGAGGCTGAGGCAGGAGGGCTGCTGTGAGTTCCAGGCCAGCCTAGGCTACATAGTGAGTTCAAAGCTAGCCTGAATTACACAGCAAGACTCTCTCTCT
>RJWT010053231.1:0-10528 GCA_004365215.1 Cuniculus paca | reverse complement strand
ATAATTACTTTAGGGCCGAGGATTTGGCTCAGTGGCATAAGCACCTGTCTGGCAAGCACGAGGTTGTGAGTTCAATCTCCAGTACCAAAAAAAAAAATTGTATATAATTATTTTAGAGTCTTTAATAATTTCATTACCCAGTATTTTTCCTGATGAGTCTATATCTCATTGTGTATTTAATTAGTTGGTTTTTTTTAACTGTAAGCTGCTTATTTCCTTAGAACTTTATCAGAATTCTTTAAATCCAGAACGAAGATGTGTTCTTTTGAGATGTGTTGCTTCTGCTTCTACTAGGAGCACTATTTGAGGATCTTACCAGTGAAGAATCACTCAAATTTGGGTCCTATCTTCTCTACTTAGTGCCTAGATTTGAAATTTTTTTTTCATTACCCCATATGGGTGGAAGTATCCTTTCCATTCATTTACACCAAGGGTATGGCCTTCGCAGTCTCAATTCAGGGCTGAGAGGAACTATTATTAGACCACTCTCTAGCTGGGGACAATGTCTAGGCTTTTCACCTGTACTCTGAATGTTCATGCAAAGCGCAGCTGAAGTTCACACAGTTTACCAGTTCCCCCCAAAAGAAAGTCAACTAGGGCCTTTAGGCCTCCAAGTTCTTTCAGGTTTTAGGCTCAAAAATGATTTACTCTTCTACTAATTTACCGACATACATAAGATGTTTTCAGTACCTTCTCCAGAAGATGTAAGCTGTTTCTACTAGGAAGATTGGTACATATATACCTATTCTCCAAATAACAAGCCTTTCCTGTATTTTTAAAAATCTGTTGTTTCAAATTTGGTGGAATTGGCAACTTTTTAAAAAAAAATTGATCGAATAAGCATCAGGAAAACATGATTAAACAAAGAGCTAAGATATTCATTTTGTATGAAAGTGATACTTGTATGTACCTAAGCTAATTCTGTTATCACTGTACCATAATGGGGCAACCACACTGCCCTTGCTCAGAGGGTAGCTGCAGACTGGTCGCTTCTAGGTTCACATTGTTCCAGCCGCTAGCACTCCATAAGGTCTCATCCTCTGGCATGATACTGTCCAGAGAACAAGTATATCTTCCAGTTCACCAATGCTAAGTAGCTGATTAAGAGAAGTTGAACCTAGAAGGACAGGTAGCAAGAGGGCAGGGATGTTAAGTAGAATCTTTGGGACAAAGTAAAACATTATTCTAGAAAAGAAGTTCAAAGCGCAAAGGCCCAGGAGGGGTCCTAATCAGAAAGCAACAAGAAAGATAGATCTGCCTTAGTGAAGCTTTCCAACAGGTCCCTGGTGCTCTTGACAGAAAAATTCTTTTGCCTCAACTCTCCTGGCCCGAAACATGCCTTTCACCCTATCTTGACACAGCTTTATTTATTCAGCTCTCTATTTGTCCTTTGTTCTCCTTCCATAGCCAGCTATCATTTATCAAACAGAAAAATCTTCCTCTATAACTGGTCATGCAAATCATTCTCTGTGGAGCAATTTGCATAGCCTTTTTGAGCAATACAAAGACATATTTGAACTTTAGGGTTAAGGCAGTAGTTCTAAGATTCTTAAAAATTCCCTGGGCTACTTACGTGTTTAGAAAAATTATAAAGACTTGTGTCTTAGTTTCTTCTGTCTCATTGCTGAGACAAAATACCTGACATTCAAAGTTAAGGAAGGAAAAGGTTTTTTTAGCTCACAGTTTGTGGAGGTTTCAATCCATACTCAGATGACTCCAAGACAAGGTGGTATGGTTGAGGGGCAACTGTTCATGGCAGCAGAAGACACCAAAAGCTGCAAAAGCAAAAGGAGGAAGAGAGAGAAAGCTTCTTTCCCTCCCTTATCTTGTATGCAGGCTACCCATCCCAGGCTGTATAGCACTCACACCCATAATCCCAGCATTGGACCATGAATCAATCACAAACTCCAGAAGCTCACCTCTATGACTGCATGAGGCTTTGGAGGGAACATCCAGACTCAAACCATTATAAATTGTAAAGACTTCACTCACATTTTAGTTTTCTAAGAGCATAAAAAAATACTGTAAACCAGTTTCTTCTGTTGTATCAGCTTGCTGCATAAGGGCCCATCTCAAATGTAGTGGCTTAAAGCAGCTCAATTGTAATGAGACATGTTTCTGTGGACACACCCAGGGCTGGACAGTCAGACAGCAGGTATATTCTTCCTCATATACCTGCACCCTCAGTTTATGCAGCCAGGATTAATGAGGCCTGTCTCCACAGTCTGTAATCCCAAGAAGCCAGCTGGGCTTATTCACTTATGACAAAAAATTCCCAGTAGTTAGAGAAAGAATCCCAATGCCCTAGCCCAGTGGTGGCAAACCTAAGGCACATGTGCCACAGTGGGCTGTTTACATCATTGAAAGCCCTAAAAGGTTCACCATCTCTGCAAGCCCTTGCTTCATGTTTGCTAAGTTTCGTTGGCCTAAGCACATGACACTAACAAGTCCAGATGTGAGAGGTGGATAAGTAGATTCTTCATCCTCACAGAAGGAGCTTCAAGGTCACATTGTAAAGGAATGAATCTGTGACCATTTGTGGTACCATCTGCTACCACCATAATGATCATTACATAGAAAAAGAGCATCTTATCCAAAAAAGTTGGAATAAAATTCCTAAAATGTAATAATATATCTGGTCTTATAAACCACCACTTTTGTGAAAACCTCTTTATGCCCTAGACTGGTTAATATTTCACTCCTGTCAGTATTATTTAGAGAGCAGTATTTGGAACCACAATATCAAGAAATTGAATCTGGTAGAGCTGTCCAGGATTACACAAAAGGATAAACACTGTAGGGGACAGAAGCCAGGTAAGAATCCAGATAAAATACAAAGAAAGGGCATGAAGTTAGTGAACAGGCACTGGAATAACTAGGAAGGAGAGAAATGTGACAAATAGCTCAGGGTAGTGTTTAGACCAGCATAATATAAGTAGTATAAAAAATAGTCAGCAGGAAGTAGAGAAATAGATCTTTCTCATACCAACTCTACTCAAAGAATGTAAACATTATGTACTGCAAACATTCACTAATAAAACTAAAACAAAAACGTGATGGTAATGGGGTGTGTGTGTGTGTGTAAGTGAAATAGTAATGCAGACTTGTACTTGGGGATAAACCAAAAAATGGATGACAATCTATATTGGTTTTCAATTACTGCATGACAAAGTGCCACTAATTTACAATTGTGAACCACATCTACTTCTTATCTCATAGTTTCCTTGGGTCACGAATCCAGGCACAGGTTGAAGCATGATCCTCTACTCAAGAGCCCTCAAAACCAAATCAAGGTTTTAGCCAAGATGGGCTCTTACCTGGAGGCTCTGGCAAAGAAATTATTCTCCTTTAGAGTATTGCCAGAATCTAGATTTTTATAATGGAAGGACTAAGGTCCTTGTTTTTTAATTGGCTGGCAGCTGGGCTGTCCTCTGCTCAGTTGCCTTAACAGTACCACAGACTATGGTTTAAATAATAAGGCATTTATTTTCTCACAGTTCTGGTGTTTGGAAGTGAGTGATCAGATTGCCAGTGTGAGTGGGTACTGCCTGCCAAGGGCTCTTTTTCTTGCTTGCAGTTGGCTCCCGTCTTACTGTCTCTTCACCTAGGAGAAGAGAGAGGGAGCTGGAACAGGAGCAGCAGAGGGAGATAGAGAAGGCAAACAAGTACTTGAGCACTCTCTAGTGTCTGCTACAAGGGAACTAATCTTGCCAGACTGTGGACTCACCCTTATGACTTCATCTAATACTATTGACCTCTCAAAGGCCCCATCTCAGAATAACATCACATATGTAATGGCTTCAGCATATGAATTTGGGGGTGGGAAAACAAACAATTCAGTCCCTGCCGGCCCCTCAAGGCTGCCCAGCTGCCTTCCTTTTCAGATGGCTCTTCAAGCTTCAGACCAGCAAGGCCATATTACAGCCCCTAGTGTGTAGAGTCTCTCCATCAGCCAAAGAAAGCTCTCTGCTTTTTAGGGCTCACATAATTAGATCATGTCCACCTGAGAATCTCCAAGGTTTAAGATCATTTTTGCCAACTAACATCCAGAACTATCCTATCATACAGAGGCTCCAAGCTTTAGGTTAGGGTATCTTTGGGGGACAAAAACTTGCATCTTCACTTGTAAAAAGAAAATAAAAGAATTAGAGATTTTTTTTCATGAAAATGTAATTTTAATCACGTAATCACCACCACCTCACAGGATTGTCAGATGTGTATGATACTAACTATAAAAAAATGCATTGTAAATATAAAGTTCTTCAGGAACCATGTCCCTCATAGCAAGGAAGGTGGCCCTGAGTGCAGATGCACAGATTTGGAGTCTGACATTCTCCTCCAAGACTCAACAGGCTGGACTACTTTATGTAGGTCCATGACTACAAACTTCCCTCTTCTTTGGAGATTTTATGATTTGCTGCCACTAGGCATCACTTATTTAGCTGGAGAAAAGATAAACTCCTGAGGCTGTGACCTTGGTTGCTGGGGACCTCATTTGGAGAGACCTGAGTCACCCCTGAAGTTGTGGGTTCTGGATTGCACTGCTCCTCCACCCTGGAGGACTTGGAAGCCTAGAGAAATTCGGCGGGCCCCAAGTCTTCCACAGTGTGAACACAGAAACTGCAGGAAGGGACACCAGTGTAGGTGGGGGAGGGACAGAGGGACCTGCCATGCCTTCATCTGGATTTGCACTCCTTTGCCATGATCCCATGGCCCTATGACCCAGTGTGTTTTGGCAAGGAAGGGACGTGATTTTCGCTCTGCCAGTTTGAGCAGAGTGGTTTGGCATTCTCAAGACATGCTGGATGGCACCAGCCAAAGCAAAAACCAAATGCTTTGGCATTACAGTCATTTCAGGGTCTGTGGAAGTGGTGGAATCTTTGTTGCAAAGGCCCCTGAGAAACTTGACTCTCAAGACCCAGACCATGTTTCCTGTTGTTCTTCACTGGGTCAAATCAATGAACTTTCTATATAGCCCGGTACTTAGTGGGAGGTGAGGGCAGGGGCAGAGCTATTGCGAAAGGTCTGAGTCCAGGACTGCGACTGGTGGCTAACAGAAAGTAGATGATAGTACAGAAGACAGCCCCTGTCAAGAGCTCTCTCCTGAAGGATGCAGGGTGTGGACTTAGACAGTGGTGACATCTCCAGGTGTCAGCTCATTGCTTGTGGTGGGGAGGTGAACTGTGGCGTGAGGGAATGTGTGTTTGTATATGCTCCTTCAGCCCTGGGCCCTAACTATCAGGATTCTCTAGCAGTAACTGCTTTGTAAACCATTGCCACTGAAGAAAATGTAAACTTTACAGGTTAAAAGTGTATTTTCTTTATTCATATTATCTCTACAGAAATCACTTAAGTTCCAGATACTTCTATATGGAATATTTCTGTATTTTTAAAAAATACAAACTATAAAAGGTGAATTATAAGTAAGATATCTTTTTTTGTTTCTATGATGTATAAAAAAGCTGATCTTAACATTATTCTTAGCCGAGGAGTACAGCCTTTTCTTTTCTTTTTTTGGTGATTCTAGGATTGAACCCAGGGCCTTAGGCATGTGAGGAACACTCTCTACAAGTCAGCTATAACCGCACGTCCTCAAGTTTTTTATTACTTCCTCAAAAGGGAGGTAGAAGCTGCATATGGTAGCCTTTGCCTATACCTGTCTCGACTCTGGGAACTGAGGGAGGAGGATCACTAGTTCCAGTCCAACTGGAGGAATTTAGCAAGACCCTCCCTCAAAAATTTAAAGGGCTGGGGATTCAGTAAGAAGGTCCTAGGTTCATTCTACCAGCACTAAAGAGGGATGTTAGAATATGAGGAAATAACAAGAAAACTAATTATTTGTTTTAAATTTATCTAAGCAACTAATGTTGTAACTAAATCAAATAATCAAGGACTAGGGAGGACATGAAGTCAGTCACAGGCGTGCCTCGCCACGTAAGGTTCTGTGAACAGCCCTCCCCAGGGCTCACCTACCTTTGCTAGGGACCTGTTCCTTACACGAACACCTATTGCTCTTCAGTTGGGTCCAGAACATAAACTCTTGAAGTCATGTTAAATTCTGTCATCTGTGGGTACACCTGTTCCTTCTTTGACATAGTTTACAATCAGCTCCTGTGCCTGGACAACCTTGTGTAGCATGGCCAGTGTGTTTTTTAGTAAAAGTATCTGGTGATGAGAGAGCTCTCCAGTGCTTGTGAAGGAGTGGCTGGGATGTGTGCCTTTCTCTGGGAACTTAACCAGCCCTTCACTTGTATGCGAGGGGCTTTCACCTCCGTGTCTTCCTTTAGCTACCCATTTCAAAGCCTCAGTTTCCTAACTGGTAAATAAATCTGATTTTTTCCTTGCTTAAAACTCCTGAGGGATATTATGAATTCAGAAAGAGATCATATATCAGGTGTTAAACTATAAGGCATTATCTTATAGCAGATATTATTGTTAGTGTAATTATAGCTTATAATTCAACTCAATAAATAGAGGAGGCCTAAATTCTATTTTTCCTTTTAATTACCTTGTTGTATTCTAAAGAAAAATTAGTTTTAGAGTCTTTTAAAAATATCTAGATGTATTTTGCTTCCTGGCAGAAATTTTCTGGACTTTGTCTTTCCTGTGGAAGGAGGGGGTAGGTTTACCATTCAACCACTCCTGGAGCGCTTTCTTGCTTGTCTCTAAGATGGCATTTAATTGACTATCTCAATTCTCAAAAGTGTGCTGACATCCATACTCAGCCTGGCATATGGGAGCATTTTGAGATAATTTCTTAATCACATAAAATAATTCTTTTAAGAGCAGAAACCAAGGGAAAGTATGCTTTCTGACCTTGATGATTACCTTATTTGTGCATGATAAAAAGCTCTCCTTTGTAGGCTCCTTTTTCTCTTAGAGTATTCAAGAATATGGGTTACATGACTGAGTCTGAAGAACACTTTGAGAACACGGTAAATCAAATCTCATCTCCTGAATATCTGTGAGTGTTACGGCAGCTCTGGGCCAAGGTGGCCTAGTTGTACAGATTCTGCGCGCTGAGTAGCCCCACCTGGCAGCAACCAGGAGAGTCAAGTGTCATTTCAAAATCAGAAAGCAGGCCAAGATGCTGCCTCTATTAGAAGCAGCCCAAACCCATGCAATCAAGAGACCAAAAATATCACCAATTAAGATGGATTACCTATCTTAAACTCAGTCAAAATTTTTCCCTTTAAAGGAAGAAATGAAAATTGTATTGCTTTCTCAAAAATGAGACTCTTTCTACTCCAAAAATAATCAGGGTTAAATCTGTACACAGAACACTTGTTTAGCCAATGATACACCAAAGAACCATTTTTTGTGGCTTAGCATTGACCTTTTCCTCCCAATAAAATAATTCTTTGAGCAGCAACCTTTATTCAGATTATTAATTTGTCAGGTTTTGTGGCCTAGCCAATATTTTTACTTAGTCTTAAAGTGCCTCAAACTTTACTGTTACTCAATTCCAGCTTAAACTTCCCTGTTCACATCATATATAAATCCTACAGTTCAAAATTATGTACAAGATAATCAACATGCAAGCGTTTACTTAAGACAAAAATTATTCATTCAATATTATATACCATTTTTTCTTAATGTAAAATTGCTTTAAAATAGAATTCTGAAACTTCCCAAAAAGATCTAAAGTCTAGATAAATATATATATATATATATAGTATGATTTTAACTTTGATATTGACAAAATCCAACATCATCCTTTTATCACCCTCCCCTTTCAGTGAATGTTACTGGTTTATTCTTGTCTTGTCACTATAATTCAGCCTGAATCACTTCTCTGCATGAATGACCTGCCTGGGGCTCATTAGCAGGTATAGCTCTAAAAATCAGATGAAATTTGCATCCCTTCTCTATCAGATTCAGTTTATTTAATGTCCACAGTACTCTTGCTTGCAAAAAACTACATATTGTATTTTTGTATTCAGTTATGTTCACGAAGTTCAGGGATCTATTTTACACCTTTTCAGGTATCCGTTGTTTAATAAATGTTTTACTGGAATAAATGACTAGACCTTCTTACTCTGTGACTCCTCTCTTGATTGAATGTTTCATTCCTCTCGGACTGACTCTAGTAGCTTCTTCAAGAGCTTTATCATTAAATTGCTTTGAACAGCCTAGATAGAGAATTTCCACCCATTAGACCCAGGTCCCTTTTCATTTACAGTCTTGAAATGAAAATCAAAAACAGTATAATTCACCTGTACATAACTTTAAAAAAATTATATGCAAATAATTATCTGTAGTATAAAAGAGAGGCAAGGACAATAATCCATGATAAGCTACTCTGAATGTCAACACATAAGTACCTGGGCACTGCATTCTTTACGGACATGCTGACATAGTTGGATATGCACACTTCCTCAGAGTCACTATGAACGTGCCCCCTAACCCGAGGCAGACTGACACAGATGTGAGCCACATGTGGCATTGCCTTTAGCATTGTAATTTTCCAAACTGGTGATCAGTTACTGTTGAAACCCACATCAAAACAAAGTCCATTCTTTCCTCATCTTATATAATAGTTGCAGTTCTTGAAACTTTAGAAGATATTAATCTTGTATAAAAAGTGATTTGCTTATATGTAAAACAGTTCCCAGACTTAGAAAATTAGAGATGAATTTTTCATCTATATAGACATGAAGAGGGAGGGTTGAAAGTCAAGGGGGACATGGAACAATGTTTCATTGTACAGGAGAGCTCCACATTTTGGGGGTGGTATTGAGCATTTTTACCTCCTGCCCATAAAATGTCAGGAGCAGTTGCCCCCATCACTGGTTGATCAAAAACACCCTACAGTTAAAAAGCCTATCCAATGAGAATCATTCTCATAGAACAATGTGGTAATAAATACAATTCTATTTTATTAAAGTGTGATGATTATAGAAACCTACATGATAGCTGTCATCATATATAATGATGACCACTGTCTTGCTACTGGAATGGCCCCTTTATTAAGGGCCAAAATCACCAGAGACAATTAATTGGTGCTTGGAAAGCCACCTGTCAAACTAATAGAAGACTCAGGAATGTGTACCTTATTTTTAGAGAAAGCAATGTCACTTTCATTAGTAATACATTCCACTTTTACCAGACTTCATTGTTTAAATGTTACTATTAAACTATTAAATACTGAATTGTACATATGTAGAAAACAACCAGTGTTCTTTTGAAACAGATTTTGTGTGTTGATTTTTTTTAGTATTATTCAAATATAACATAAGGAAAGGGATGTTAGCAACGTTTATAGAACTGTGGATTTTTCTTGTTTAAAAAAATCTTCCGTGGTTATAAAAATATCAAAAACATCATGAGTACAGTAATGCAAAGAAAAACAATAAAGAAGATCCCCATTCCCAGTATATTATGTACTTTGAGAGGTAGACTATATATCTAGAAACATTAAAGCTAATAAACAAGCCCCATCTGAAATAATGATGCCATTAAATACAATAAGAGACTGGAGAAGAGATTATAAGTCACTAGGAATCAGAAGGCTCTTGGGATAGCAACACTTGACTATCATGTTAAGTGAAGGATAGAATTTCAGTGACCTAGCAAGGAGATATATCCTAGGCAAAAGGAGAAAAATGTAACAAAGGTTGAGAGGTGGCATTTAACATGATAGGAGGCATGGGGCAGTGGTCAAGGATGATTGTGAGTAGAACAAAGAGGTTACCTATAAGGGAAATTGTTTGGCTGAGTACATACCAAACTGAAAGATTATTTCATTTTGACCAGAATTACCTTTTAAAAAACCTGAAGTTAATTATGTATTGCTGATTTTTTAAAAATCTTTCCAGAGGTTTGTTTTTTAATTTATTTGTATCAGTAAAAATGAAATATTCACAGATTTTAGATTAATAGTCATGTTACGCAAATATCCCAAAGCAAGAATTAAATAAGAGAAATTTAAAATAAAAAATAATTACATAAAAGAAAATGTTATCTTTTGTTTTCACTTGATTATATTTTATGATTTTTTTATTGCCATCATCCAGTTAACTAAGCTTAGAATAGATAAGAACATACAAAACAAGGCTGTGTGTGCTGAGCAAAGCTTGAGTTGAAATCAAAGGTTACTGAAGCTATACCACTCGAGTCAATAACTTAGCTCTAATGAACTCGAGTTTTCCCATCTTTTAATGGGGTATAATACTTCATTCATAAACACACATGTCTGTGGATTAAGCACCAAAACATAAAATAGTCCATTGTAAAGCAATAGAAGGTACTTGTCTTGGTTACTTTCCTCTCATTGCTGAGACAAAATACTCAACACCCAAAGTTAAAGGAGAAAAGGCTTATTTAGCTCACAGTTTATGAAGATTTCAGTCCATCATCAGCTGGCTCTAAGGCAGGGTGGCTCATGGGAAAGGGACAACCGTTTATGGTGGTGGAAGACAGCAAAAGCAACAAGCGATAAGGAGTGAAACAAACCTCTTTCTGTCCCTTTCATCTTATCCAGACTGCTGGGATTAGGGCAGTGCCAGTGCAATCAGTGGACTGATCC
>RJWT010053230.1:0-10449 GCA_004365215.1 Cuniculus paca | reverse complement strand
CACGTTGGGTCTCTCGGGGCTAATCTATTACTCCTCACAGTGCCGCACCGTGCACCCCAACGAGTTCCTCCCAAGTCAGTGCCTGCTAGTATTTTGCGTACAGATCTAAAAGCCCTCAGGCCACCATGCTTTGGTATTTCCACACGTAACACCCTTCCTCCCCACATCGTAAAGACTCCAGCCCCACTGCCCGGGTGGGAGGATTATGATACAGTGACCAGTGGACTAGGACCGCCAGAGCAGCTCTGCAGTACGCCTAAGGATGCTCGTAACACAGAAGACTATATGAGGTTTTATTATTCTGCATAATGACACTAAGGCATTTTGGAACAATATAAAATTCCGTTCATGAGATGTTCAGGACCTGTCATTTCCTTTTCTTTTGCCATCGTTGCAGCAGCCAAGGGCCCCACTGATCACCACAGAAGGCAGGGTTTCAGTAGCCGTGATGTCTGGCTAGGAAGGGGCACAGCCTGTCCAGGGACCAGGGCCTCGTCATTGTCTCCGAGAAGACAAGGCTAAGATGGGACATTGTTATCAGGGCCTAATGGGGATGCCGTCCCTCTAGGAAGGTGGAGAGTTGTGTCACCTTCTATGTCACAATAATAACAGCCGTGATTATTGCTCTTGGGAATGGAGGACCGGGACTATGGAACAGATAAGGACAATGGAGAATAATGTATTATTAACATTCTTAATGGAAGCTCCTGGGTAACTACAAATGCATCATCCAATTTGAAGATAAGGATCAATTTGATTTACTTTACACAGTTTTGCACATTGGCAAAGGCAAGCACTAGAAAAAATGAGAACATGGTTCGAATGTTCTCTGTGGAAAGAACTTTGAGAATAGAAGGTGGGGATCTGGGAATACTCAACATGATACCCCTGTTAGTGAACGGAAGGATGATTTTTAGTTCCACAATCCTTTAACAATTAGGTATAATAAATACAAAGAACAGGTGTAGACTCAGAAGACTGAAGTTCAAGTCTTGGCTCTGCAGTTTATTCGTAACATACCTTAAGCCTGTTATGTGACAGTGTAAAGCTGCAGTCTAATTTACACAACACGTCCGTGCTCACCATTGACATGTGATATCAGAGTCTCCAAACCACTGCTCTGAACATCTCTGCACCTATCATCCATACATTTGCGATGCATCCTGAATTCTTCATTGCCTGTTCTGTCGCCTGATCCTGCGGCACCCGTGCTGCTGCTGTGGCTTGTGGGGAATGACTAAGTGGGCCCATCGCAAAACTTGTTGTTTGCTCAGGCTCTGCACCCAAATGGGGAGCTGGAAGAAGGCCCCCTCTGATATCTGGGGGTTTTCAGCAATGTGCGACAGACGCGATTTACAGGCCACACTGAGCCATCTACATGTCACGTCCTGCAAATAGCACACATATTGGCATTGAAAAAGTTTAGAGGAAGAGGTGAGTGCAGAAGAAGCATCCTGCAGAGGGAAGGCAGGCCTTGAAAGAAGGGTAGAATTCAGTTCATTCCCTACTTACTTAGATAGGAATACAAGATAAAATAATAGTGACTACCCTGAGCCCAGCAGATGGAAGAGGCCCATCTTCTGAATGGCTTCCACATCTGCTACATTCCTGAAAACCATCCTGAGCCTCTTCCATCACCAGAGAGTAGCCATGACACTTGAGATGCTGCCTGAGTGTACTCTTGAGACAGAGCCGTGGACTGAGTCATATCCCAGCCTACCTGCCCCCCAAAAGATCACACCCACCAACCCAGTTAGGTCATTAATTCCCCAGGAGACCAGCGTCTGAGTACTGGGAGCATGTTCACCACCAGACCGAGGGCTTTGAGGGAGAAGAAGTCAATTCAAGCCAATGCAGCAGGCAGTTCTTGGGCCTTTAGGTTCAGCAAGCACTAATTGATGGATAAAAAGCTTATCAAGATGTGGTCTTTGTCCTACTGAGCGCACAGATCAGCAGCATGAGGCAAGTTTATGTGGAAGGATTTGGAAATGATCGCATCATAAAGGAGAGGCAGGACAGGTTTCTCATGGAGGCAGAGGTGATATCTCTGCTTCTCTTTCCTTATTTATGAAATGGAGATGATAGTCATACCTATCCTATCACATCATTACAAGCACCAAATAAATTATTCTATATTAAAAACTAAACACAGCTTCCAGCACATGGTGCCCCTCATCAGCCGCTGGGTGATTTTTGCTACTTCCTGAAAAGGGCCTTGGAGGATGGGGACTGTCTTACAGATGGAGATGAGAGACAGGAGTGCAACTTGTGATCAAAGCCGAGGTAACAACTGACTCACTTGGCAGCTCATCTCATGACCAAGGGGAAGGGAATCCAAGATTGGAAGGCAGAGTGCCCCCAAAGCATGAAGCAGCATTCTGCAGGGAGCAGAATAGAAACTTCACAAGGCACAGTACAGGGTGAAGGCTGAGAGTGGCTTGGACTCCTCCAAGTCATCTTGAATGCCAATCTGCAAAGCTGGCACAGATCTCCAGCCTGACCCAAGCTCCCAGTGCAAGTCATGCTCCAGTCACCCACCCCACCTCAACCTGGCAAGACCTGAAGCTGACCCAGGGCCAAAGGTGGCATCACCACTTGCTGTCTTTAGGGTGTCAAGCTCGAAAGGCTCCTGCAGGACCAGGCAGTTAGTGACGCATGCTCTTTTTCATGCCTTGTGATCCTGGGCTGGATAGATGTTAGCTGGGTTTGTCTGAGAACCTTTACCTCAGCCTCACTCTATAAGATAAAGATTGGACTGACCTGGCCATCCAAGTATAGAGATGCACAGCACTTACAACCAAGCACAAAACTCTTTTTCAGCCCAACTTTGTTTTGCTGGAGGAAAAGTGGTAAACAGGGGACCAAGCAGCGTCAGAGAGCAGGAAAGGACACTGAGTGATTGGGGTGAGAGCTAAGTGCGCCTCTTGCTCTCAGATAGACATGGGGTGAGAGTGTCGAAAATCAGGGAGGTCTGTGGGAATCCAGGAAGGCTTCACAGGGATGGGTGAGAGGCAGGTGGAAGAAGACCAGGGAAGTGAGAGTTCTAACAACTCAGCCCACCCGGGGCTTTCGTAGTGGGTATTGATTAGGCATCTGCTGTCCTGTGCATTATAACCGTGAGCATAGCAAAGTCCCTGTCTTCATGGGACCTACATATACATAAGAGAGGCACATGACAAGTACAAAGAAAAACAGTGAACATACACAGTTACACCTCAATACGCAGCTACTTTGAAGCTCATCAAATCTGGTATGCAAAGTATTCTGACTCTAAAATTTTGTCCCTGTGCTCACTGTTTGGTTCTCAGCGTACAGGCTGGAACTCGCCTGATGTCAATTGCCCTGTGAAGGACACACTGCCCTTTCCAGCCAACACAATGTGACATGAGGAAGAGACATCTGAACCGTCTTAGATGCTGTGGTCTGTTAAGCCAAGAAGCTCTGCCATTAAGCCATGAGACCACAGCTGGCACGAAGCAGGTTCATTGTACTCTAAAAGAGCAGATGGTGTGAACTTGACTGGGATGCTTAGCAAAGACAACAGCGCGAGGTGACAGCATAGAGGAGCCAGGACACATGGAGCTCACAGCCTTGCTACGTTAGGCTTCAGAACGTGGGCAAGAAAGATGCGGAGGGTTTTGTGCTTGCAAGTAGGCATTCTGATTCGCATTGTAGGTTATTGCAGCTTCTGAGTGGGAGTATCAGGGAAGCAGGAGACTTAGGCTACAGTGATCGTTTAGGGAGGGCGGCTGCAACGAGGGAGTCTGTCCTGCTCATCTCCCACACCCGAGGCAGGGCTGCAGTCAGCCATGCCCCAAGGTGAAATCAGAGGCAAGTGCACAGCTTTTCCTTCAAGGAAGGAACCCTAAGGCAGTAAGTGGTAAGGGTAAAGTCTCACCACAGAGGCCGGGACTCCTAAGGAGACGACCTCACTTAATTCTCAAGGGGCCCGCTGCTGTGGATTGAATATGTGCGCCCTCCCTGTGTATTTATAAACTGAAACTCGAATGTCCTGAGTGATGGGCTTTGAAGATGCAGCTTTTTGAGAGAGGAATCCTTCATGCATGGGGTGTGGACCCTAATAAGAAGAGACACGGGGGAGACTGCTACCATGTTAAGCTGCCGCATTAAGCTCATATACTACCATGCTCAGCTGCGTTTGTCATGGCAAACCGGTTTGTTGCTTAAGCAGTACGCTGGTGGATTGAGGGTTGAGTAACTATTTCTGAATAAATTGTTGGATATAAAAGGTGCACGGCTTGAATTATATCCAGATAATAACTCGGATTAATTTAAGGTGAATCAAACCAAACATCAGGATTCTGTGAAGATTAAGAATGAGCATCCACTTATTCTTGAATTATTTGTAAGGAATGCATCAGACAGGGTATCATGCTTACTCCTGGGAGCAACTTGGTCTGACTGCTCAGCTTTGCACACTATCATCCATGACACAGCTGAAGACACTCAGAGCCTAAGGAGGTCCCACCCCTGCCATCCTGGTCTGAGACCCCTCTCAACCCCGCTCCAGTGCAGCTGCACCAGGGACTCATGACACCATCGGCCCTGCTGTGGATAGCAGCCACCTCTCCCTGCTGCTCCCCAAGGCTCATCCTTGGGCAACCGTGACCACTGTGCCCTCTCAAGCTTGCTCTTGGCAGGGAGCCACAGCCCCTCTCACTGACCTCCCCCTCCCCACAGCCGTACAGAAGACCCGTGGCCTGTACGGGGGCAGCTGGCTGGTCCCAGGGCCTGCTCATCCCTCTCAGGTGTATCCTGTAATAAACCTGTCCTGCTAAGCTCTGTCTTTTTTCTTCTTTTCCTTTATCCTAACAGAGCTTTTGATTCTAAAGAATGCAGTTAGAGAATACCTTTGCGGAAAATAATTCTCATTAACACAAAATGTCTGGATAGTACTTCTGAATGGATGACAAGCAAATTAGTTTTAATACCAGCATTGAAATGTAATTTACATACCATAAAATTCACTTTTTCTGGCTGTTTTTTTTTTTTTTGCTGTACCGGGGATTGAACTCATGACCTTGGGCTTGCCAGGCAGGCACTTAGACTGCTGAGCTAGATCCCCAGCCCTTTTTAATTCACTTTTTCACTGGGGGTGGCGGTACATGCCTGTAATTCCAGCTCCTTTAAGTCCAAGGCTGGAGGTGTTTGCAAGTTTCAGGCCAGCCTGGGACCAACTCATAAAGACCTTGTCTCAACTAAAAACTAAAATGGGCTGCAGTTGTAGATCAGTGGTACAGCACCTCTGGCGTTGATCCCCAGTGCTGCCAAAATAAATAAAATAAATAAATAAATATATAATAACCCTTTCCAGGGTATGATTTCAGAATTTTTAGAGAAGTTCCTTAGTTGTAGAACCACCACCAAAAGCCCATTTCAGAACATTTCCATAACTCCAATAAAATCCTTCCCACACATCTACAGTTAATCACTGTTCTACCTTCGTTCCTGACTACTACTACTGTAAAGCAAACTCTTTTGCAAACATCTCAGTCAGGGAAATGAGTGTTTTCTCCTAGATTCGGTGGGCTCTGTCATCATGGAGAAGAATGATAGAGAAGGCATTCTACCAAAAAAGAAAAAGAAAGAAAGAAAGAAAGAAAGAAAGAAAGAAAGAAAGAAAGAAAGAAAACCAAGGCGCTTATAACCCAAATGCACTTGAATACACTCAGAATAACAAGTATTTGACAATATGTACATTGAATGATTATAGTTAAACCTAAAGTAGAATTCACAGTCTAGGTACCAATCTTGGCAAATATCTTTGTGCCCCAAAAGACACTTACCAGCAATTTAAACCCTGAAGGATTGTGAGCAGTTTAATCGGTTTACCTGGAAGGGCAACCTAGGCCCTGGTGCAGTTTGTAATCTACTTGAAGGGCTTCAGAAATACCTGGAGAAAAAGCAAGGCTTTTTGAGATGGAAAAAATATTTCTATAATAACTTCATATGTCTCCATTGCATGCTTGTTCTTTCAATGTTGATTCACTTAAATATTTGAATGCTCACTGTGAGATAAGACCAGACCTGGCGTGGCAGAGTGGTACAGCTGCAGACTTACTGCACGATAAGCACTGAGGTCGAATGATTAATGAAACAGACCCCTCTCCTTCCTTCACAAGGCTGCAGGTTAACGTCCTGTGGCTGGAAGAATTCAGGCAATGAGACAATCACACACTCCAAGGAAGAGTCAAACAGCAGCACAGACAATACTGTTCTGTATTCCATTTTCCTGTGGGCCTTTGTCAAGTGATGGGTTGGGATTTTCAGAGACTTTAGGAGAGGAACAACAGACTTTGCATGTGGGACACAGGTAGATCTTTGGGGGCCAAAGGGTGGAACGTGGTTGGCAGAATAATGACACCCTCAAATATGCCCAGACCTCAATCTGTGGTGTACCTCACGTGGTGAAAGGGGATACCCAACTGTAGTGAAGATCACAAATATTGAGAATGGGGAGATAACCCCTGATTATTGAGGTGAGCCTAACCTAATTGCACCAGTCCTTTAACTCAGAGACCTTTTCCCAGCTGCAGTCAGAGTGCGAAGATGATGGAGGAGGGTCAGAGAAACACCATGGAGGGTTTTGCTTCCTATCACCATCTTTGAGAGGGAAGAGAGGAGTCCCAAGCCAAGGAATGTAACTGCCTGGAGAAACCAGAGAAGGTAGGAAAACATATTATCCTATTAACAGGTCTAATGAGGCTGAAGTCAAGTGTTGTCAGTCACCAGAAAAAGAGCAACTCGCTACCAACACCTTTATTTAAGCTGGATCAGACAAGTTTTGGACTTAATGAGCTATACAACGGCTAAGTTAATGAACTTGTTTATTGTATAAGCCACTAATTTGTTGTGTCAGCCATAGAAAACTAACATACCAGGCAACTAAAAAATCTCCAAAATCAATTTTCATTTCCCTATAAAATGAGGATACTGCTCCTGATAAAATTGTAAGCACCGGCTGCATCAGTCATTGGAGAATGACTCTGAAGTGTCTAGCATTGTGACTGCCCAAGCTCTACTTAGGAATAGGCTCAAAAAAGAAAAAAAAAAAAGGAAAGGGCTTTTAAAAGTAGGTAGAGGAAATCCTACTTCCCACCCGAGGTGAAAACCAGACTTAGGCTTTGGCCCAGGACCTGTACCAACATGTTCAATGTGTACATAGGCTGCACATGTGCCCTCTCTGGGCTACAGGTTTTCCAAATGAGGAGTTTGAACTAGATTCATTTCTAAGGGCACTCATGTCCTGACATGAATACTGTAAGTGGAGGCCAAAAAAGTTTGCATTCAGTGAAGAAGTAAGATTACTGTAACGAGGATTCAGTTCGATAGTCAGAATTTTAGGTCCTCCAAGAAAGGAAAAGGCCTGAGCTGCTGACGGCCCCTGTCCCAGTAGGGACCTGGAGAAGCTCCTCGGGCTGCACTTCCAAAGCCTCCAGACCCCACAGGGCACTAAGAGCCTGTGTTGCAGGTCATATCTAGATGTCCCCCCAGAGCCTCTGCACACAGAGCAGGGCTTTCTGACAGTGCTGGATTATCTGGATTTACAGCTGGCTTGCCGGTAGGAGGGGGCCTAGTAGGAAGATGTGGGTTGCTGGTGGGTGGTCCAGAAGGGTTTGTCTCTACCCAGAACCCCCCACGCACACACTCCTCCTTTCCACCTCTGCTTTCTGCCCCAGGAGCCCTAAGCAGCTGACCATGGAGTAAAACCTTGAGCCAAAATAAACCTCTCTTCCTAACATAGTGGGTGCTGAGCATGGGACCAAGATCCCAGGCAATGCCTAGGCAGGCCTCCGTGATGACCTGAGGGGCCACTTCAGAGTTAGTCGGGACACCTGCCTATGCACAGAGGTAAAATGGCCTATTTGCAAGCAGCTGCCAAACGGCTAAATATCTTGAACTGATTTCTGTCATAGGGCTCTAAGTGTCACTGGAGGGAAACTGTTGGGGAATGCATGAAGAAATGAGGGGGAGTCCGCAATCATTAAATGATGGATAGTTTGTTTTTCTGTAGGGCCCTGGAATATCTTGCCCAGCTTGTCAAAGAACGAAGAGACTTTTCCCTGCACAACTGTATCAGTTCCAAAGTCTGGAAATGACAGCTTCCCACCGCAGGCTATGATGGGGCAGGTAGACTCTCCGGACGTTGCAGGGTAGGAGAGACTCTGAGACGGCACAGTGTCAGAGCCATCTCCTTAGCAGGTGGTGACAGCAGCGCTGGCTTGGAGGCCCTCTGAGGCCTGACTTGCTAGGACCGGTGTTGGTGCTGCAGGGCCCAGGGGACTGGGCTTCTCCTTCTGTCACCTCTCTCCTCCTCTCTCCCCAGGTTCCCGGGCTGGGACCTTCTCATCAGGAGTCCCCTCTCACTGCAGTTCAGTTGTTCAGAGTTTTGCCTTTTCCTTGGATTAGAAATATTTGCCTTTTACCTCTCTTTGCTTCTTGCCTTTGAATATGCAATAAAACAAAAACTTGGATTTTAAGGAAAAGTACATGAAAGCTAAGAGGAAAAGGGTTTTTCTTGTTTTATAGGTCATTCCTGGGGATATAAATCCATAGCATTATTTCATGAGCAACCTGATAAAATCAGTTTTATAAATTGTGTATAACCTTTGGCCCAGCCATCCTATTTCTGGGAATTTATCCTGAGCAAATGATCCTAATGAATAGAGTAACCTATATGTAAAAAAGTAGCCATTGCAACATGGCTTGTTCTGATTTTTAAAAATGGCAGCAATCTAAATGTCCATCATTAGGGGACTGGGTAAATATAAGTCAGCACGACCACATAGATGAAGTATTCTATCATCAGATACAGAATATCTGTTCTATATATCTGTAAGTTAAATATATTAATATGTATACAAACACACAGAGGAGTTTTGAAGCGTGTCTAGCTTTTTCATTTTAAAAGCATATTAGACAATAGCAAAATATAATAAAAAAACAATTTGCATAAGGAATACTTATATTTCCCTATTAAATCAAGTGAAACTAAAGGGTAGCCTGCAACATTTTAATGGGGCCAACAGAAAGGTAATAATTATATGTATTAGAATTTTACTTATTTTTTTATTTTAAAGAGAATGAAACAGAGCAAAACAGAGTTAAACACAACAAAGCAGATCAGAACAGAATGTATTAGAATTTTAACATATGCAAATTACAGGAAATAACTCATCGGTCGATTCCATTATGTTCCACAGCCCAGGAAGCAGCTCCTGGTCCTTAGGCCGGAGGGCACAGGTAAGCGACGGGTGCAGGAGTTGCAGAAGTCAAATTATCCCCTGCATAGGGTTTAGGGAATACAGGGGTATAGTAGCCAGTTTGCAAAAGAGAGCACATGAGATGGGCCTCAGGGACCTGCCAGGAGACAAAGGAAGGAGACTGCCAAGGTGCGTGCAGGGTCGCCTATCCAGGGCCTGGGAAATGGCCCAGGGCCCCAGACAAATGGGGACAGAGCAAGGCCTGAGAGCTCCCGGGAGCCAAGAAGACCACCAATCTGTATGTTGCAAGTTGGATTCTTTCTACCTGTACACCTTCCAGATGGCTTTCCTCCATCTTTGTGTTTTCTGTGTGTAACTGTGGTAGTCTGAAGAAAGGCCACAATGCTTTGCTGTGTCTCTCAGCAGGAAGCTGTGCAGCATGGGGGGAATGAAAGAAAGGCTGGGGCAGCCAGGCCAACGGGCCAGCATCAGCTGCTTACCAGTGAGCAGGGTCAGTGTGGACTCCTCAACCCCATTGCCATCACCTGGAGTCAGAGGTACAAACTAAGCCCAGAAGAGAACAGAATGACCACAAAACCCAGAGCAGTAACACGTAGTGCTATAAGCCCTAAATTTGGGGTACCTTGTTATGTAGCGTAAATAATCACGATGGTAATTATTAATGTGCCTTTTGTAAACCCCATGCAAACTTGCCCATGCTGTGGAGTAACAACACTGATCATAAAAGCAGGGGCTAAAATGGTAACACTCAATGTAAAGCCCTTGCTCTTAGCCATGATTCAACACTTCCTCTCAAATTGCGCACTACTTTGTCGAACAAACCGTCCAATGAGAAATAAATCATGTAAATGCCCGAACCTAAGTTTTCTCATGTATAAAACTGGAGTGATGGCTTGTGTCTAAATGACAGTGTGATGGCTTGTATCTAAATGTTCACCTAATGCATCCCTTGGTGGGGCTTTTCAGAGGTGGCTGGATGTAGGGTGTGTGAATATGAATTGAGGGTGTGTGATAACTAAACTAGTCCACCCATTGGTTTAGCATAATTCTGGGTGTGGATAATGGGAGGACCCTTGGTGTGGGATGGGATAAAACAGAAAAGGAGATTCACTGACTGCCGCTTCCTGCTTACCCTGCCATGGACTGTTCTCTGTGATGTTCCTTTGCCATGCGCCACCCCACCTTGGAGCCAGCCAACTATGCA
>RJWT010053229.1:0-10442 GCA_004365215.1 Cuniculus paca | reverse complement strand
CTGAGTCAGGAGGATCAGCCTGGGCTACTAGTAAGAAATATGGAGCCCTCCAGGGGAGCGCTCCGGGCAAGGCACCTCCAGGCTGGGCGTGCCCAGCCTCTGCCGCCCTCTGGTGGTCAGATTGAGCAGCGCCTGCAGGCGCTCCGAGGGATCACAGCCTGGCCAGCTCTGAGCCCCCTGCCTGCTCCCCAGCACTACACCACAGACGCAGACGGGCTCTGCACTCGCCTCATCAAACCAAAGGTCATGGAGGGCACTGTGGCAGCCCAGGACGAGTTCTACCGCAGTGAGTGCCCTCACCCTGGCTTCCTCCTACCCGGGCCTCCCCAGGGAACCCTGATAGGTCGATAGCACCCTAGCCAGAACCCCATCCACCCCCTCCCTCACTGAGCCTCCCTGCAGGTGGCTGGGCGCTGAACCTGAAGGAGCTGAAGCTGCTGCAGACCATCGGCAAGGGGGAGTTCGGAGGTGAGCAGGGGGCCACGCACCGGGGACGCGCGCACGCGGGCTGCAGGGAGGCAGGGAGCAACTGCCCGTTCTCCCCTCAGATGTGATGCTGGGTGACTACCGGGGCAACAAGGTTGCTGTCAAGTGCATCAAGAATGACGCCACCGCCCAGGCCTTCCTGGCCGAAGCCTCTGTCATGACGTAAGTGGGCAGTGGTGGCCCCAGCCAAGGCAGGGGACAGGGAGGCCTGGCAGGCTCTGACAGCCCCGTCCACCTCAGGCAACTTCGGCACAGCAACCTGGTGCAGCTCCTGGGCGTCATCGTGGAGGAGAAGGGCGGGCTCTACATCGTCACTGAATACATGGCTAAGGTAGGCACCTCCCCCGAGCCCTCCGAGCCCTGCACCCCCGGTTTCCCCACCCCACTGAGCTCAAGGTCGCCAGGTCTTGACTTTTGTACTGGCTCGTCCTTTATTGATGGTGACTTCGGATGAATAATGTCACCTCTGAGCCTCAGTTTTTCCATTTGTGACATAGAAATGATGATGAAGTCTACCTCAGAGATTCATAAGGGTTGAGAGACAATCAGTGGCTGGGTGTGGTGGCACACACCTGTAATCCCAGCACTTGGGAGGCTGAGGCAGGAAAATCATTATGAGTTCAAGGCCAACCTGAACTACAGTGAGACCCTGTCTCAAAAAACAAACAGATAAGAGATAACGAATGGTGCTGAGCAGCGTTCAGCAGAGATGGCCTGGTCCCCTCCCCTTCCTCCCATTTCCCTAGCCCTAAGCCCATGCTCCCAAGGGCCCTGGGCCTAGTCTGTCTGTCTGTCTGCTGGCCAGGGGAGCCTAGTGGACTACCTGCGGTCAAGGGGCCGGTCGGTGCTGGGTGGAGACTGTCTCCTCAAGTTCTCACTGTGAGTGAACAGCCCCTGGGTAGGGTGGAGTGGGGAGTCCAGGGGACACCCCTCCCTACCAGAGGAGCCTCGCCTGAGGGTCCTGTGACTGGCCTGTCCCCAGAGACGTCTGCGAAGCCATGGAATACCTGGAGGGCAACAACTTTGTGCACCGGGACCTGGCCGCCCGGAACGTGCTGGTGTCAGAGGACAACGTGGCCAAGGTCAGCGACTTCGGCCTCACCAAGGAGGCCTCGAGCACGCAGGACACGGGCAAGCTGCCTGTCAAGTGGACGGCGCCTGAGGCCCTGCGAGAGAAGGTGGGGCACGCCTTCCCTGGGGCTGTGCAGTGGTGGGCAAGGGTCCAGGCAGCCACCCCCGCTGCAGTCCCCATCTGATGCTCATTCTCCCACCCACCTGGCAGAAATTCTCCACCAAGTCCGATGTGTGGAGTTTCGGGATCCTTCTTTGGGAAATCTATTCCTTCGGGCGAGTGCCTTACCCAAGAATTGTGAGTGTGGACGCTGGGCCCGGGACATGGCTGGCGCCGCGGGGTTGGCAAGGGCATCCGGCCCCTGGGTCGCGTCACGGCTGGGTCTGCAAGGTGAACCCTTTGGCTTGAGCCCCCACTGACTCCCAGCACCCCTGCCGCAGCCCCTGAAGGACGTCGTCCCTCGGGTGGAGAAGGGCTACAAGATGGATGCCCCGGACGGCTGCCCGCCCGCCGTCTACGAGGTCATGAAGAACTGCTGGCACCTGGACGCAGCCGCGCGCCCCTCCTTCCTGCAGCTCCGAGAGCAGCTTGAACACATCAAGGCCCACGAGCTGCACCTGTGACCGTGGGGGGCGGACCCGGAGGTCAGGGACCTGGTGCCCCGCCGCACGCTGGGCCAAGCCCGGACTGAGCCCCAGCAGACCGGCGGACCTCTCTCCTCTGTCCCTGCCTGTCCCCTCCGGCCCTGGGACCCCGCCTAGGCCTGGCACCTCCTCTCATGGACCCGCCTGCAGGGCTGAGGGGCCCGAGCCGGGTGGAAGCGAGGGGCAGGAGGTGGGGCCCACTGTGGTCAGCCTTCCTGGCCTCCACCGCTCGCCTCCTTAGAGTTTTATTCCTTTCCTTTTTTGAGATTTTTTTCTGTGTGTTTATTTTTTATTATTTTTCAAGACAAGGAGAAAGAAAGTACCCAGCCAATGGGCATTTTACAAGAAGTACGAATCTTATTTTTCCTGTCCTGCCCCGAGGGTGGGGGGAGCGGCCCCTCTCTCGGGACCCATTGCCCCGGCCTCGGCCCCGTTCCGTATTCCGTGTCCCGTGTGCCGTGTCGCCTCGGCCGCCCAGTGTTTGCGCTTGACCATGTTGCACTGTTTGCATGCGCCCGAGGCAGACGTCTGTCAGGGGCTTGATTTCATGTGCCGCTGCCGCCGCCGCCCGCCCGCCCACCTTGTGAGATGGAATCGTAATAAACCACTCCATGAGGACACGGCGCTTCCTCGCCAAGCCTGCCTGTCCCACCCGGCCGCGCCCGTGCCATCTTGTCTCCCCCTGTCTGTCGGGGGGCTGGGGAGCATGGCCAGGAGATGTAGCCGCTGCTTTGTGTCAGCTGCACGAGCGACTGTCCTGTGTCTACCTGTGGGGAGCGCTCACTGCCTACCCTCCCCCAATGTCCCCCCGGGCCTGGCCTGCAGCTGCCCTGCAGGATACCTTCCAGGTTCTGGCTGCCCCTCCTCCTACTTCGTGGCTCAGGAGTTGGAGCTGAGGGGGGGGGGCTGACCAGACAAGGCTGGGGACAAGATGAACCGGTCTCCAAAGATGCCAGCCATGGAGAACCACTGCGAAGGGGCTGGTTTCTCATTTCACCCAACACAGAGCAGCTGTGGCCCACTGCCAGTGCACCACACCTGTGCCTTTTTGGACTCGGCGGGGCCCTGTATCCAGCCGCCTTCCCCTTCCTGCCCCACTTAGGGTGCACAGATGGGAATGAGGGCTGCCCAGCAGCTGCAGGGCCTTGGAAGGAGAGGGCACGGGGGTTTGTTCGCTGAGAGCCCTGAGCTGCCTGTCGCAGCCACCAGGACCAGTAACCTGGGGAGCTCAGACTGGACGGATGTGTGCCTGTGTCCACCCACCGCAGTTCCCGCCACCGCATCCTCCCTGGCCCAGGGCAGCAGCCTTGTCCTTCTTGCTGTCCCTCACACACACTGCGGGCAAGCTCATTCCAAAACAAGTGCCCAAACACCTGCTGCATGCTAGGGCTGGGGTTGGGTGGCGAGCAGGACAGACCCTGTGCCATTCACAGCTGGGACGACATCAGATACCTAAGCTCACCAGTGCTGCCGCCAGACTCCTGACACCAGATGGGGAGGCAGCAGCAGAACCGAGGGAGTGAGGGAGGGACCCACATCATGGTCCACCTTAGCAGCGCTGGGGAGGGGCAGGGGGAAGATGGATGGTGCTGCTGATCAGGGCTGAGGTGTACCTCGGCAGAACCTTGCCCGGCATGTACAAGGCCCTGGGTTCAATTCCCAGCACAACCAAAGGGAGGGCGCTGAGGTTTGAAATGGGGCTGGAAAGCTAACCCTGTGGCCAGGAGGTAGCTGTTATCAAACCAAGACTACAGGAAGCAGGTGACAGGTTCTTAGGAGAGTGACATGGTAGATAAAAGTCACCTGGTAAGTGAGGTTGGGGAAAGTGGAGTAAAGACAAGGTGGAAGATAGATGAACTCTCTCGAGATGTCAGAGGTAAAACGAAACCTGGTGCGTGCCGCTGTGTTGTAACCCTAGCATTTGTGAGGCTGAGGCAGGAGGATCTTAAATTTGAGGGCAGCCTGGAGAACTTAGTGATAGCCTGTCTCAAAAAGCCAACAGATTAAGTATGATTGAAGTGTGGATTGAGTATGGACTGAAGGAGAGGGAGAAGCCATAGCCACACCTGAGTAGATGGCTGGCCAATGGATGCGGGGAGGGTGGGCGGCGGGGGCACAGGTTCCATTGAGGGGGTGTGGAGCTGGAAGAGCACCCGAAGCTGCCCAGCATTCTTGGGTGAGTAGTGGAGCCCCAGAAGCTGGAGAGGGAACCTGGAGCATCACAGCAGGCAGATTGAATGCACAACTATAAGCAAGGGCAAAGTCACTGGAAGGCACAGAAAAGGGGAGAGCTCCCCTCAGAAGGCCAACGGGAGGTGATCAGGCCCCATGCTGAAGGAGTGACTGAGAACCAGAGGCCAAGGAGAGACCAGAGGGGGCCACAGTCCCTGCCCCACCCTGACTTTTACCTCAAGGAGGTCGTTTTTGTTAGCTTTTGCTTTTTATGGTACTGAGTATTGAAATCCACACTGAGCTACATCTCCAGCTCTTTATTTTTTGAAACAAATTCATGCTAAGTCATTAAGTTACCTAGTGTGGGCTCAGACTTGAATCCTCCTGCCTCAGCCTTCCAGACTGCAGGAATTACAGGCAGGTGCCACAAGCCAGCAAGGAGGTCACAAAGGACCTGGGTCTGGTAGGGACCTTTGAGACAGCAGCGGCTAGAGGTGAGGGAGCAATCTGACGCCAAAGGCTTTATGAGTAATGGAAGCCATGACGGAAGGAGAGGAAGAGGATGCGAGAGAGGTGTGTAGGAGGACAGAGACTGGGGCAAATCTGACCACCAAGGGGAAGAACATGACCTTTGGATCACATCTAAGGACTGAGAAGAGAAGGGACGGAAGTGAGAGACGGTGGAGCCCTCTGAGAGAGGAGCTGGGACCGGAAAGGAACAGTCCAAATCCAGGGCAGTTCGAGGCGTGGGAGCACTGGTGTATGGCGCTGACTCAGCTGTGGCCAGTTTGACCCCAGCTGGGCTCCAGTGAGTGTGGGCCCTTTATCAACTCTAATCAGCTGGTCCTCACCAGCCAGGGTCCCCAGGGACCTCAGCAGTGCCTGTGTGGAGAAGTGGAGCAGAGTCCTGCTGCAGTACGTGGGTCCCTCCCTGTCCCCCAAACTTCCATCCCCCCCATTCCCACTTCCGACTGCTGGCTCGTTATACATGAGCACACATGGTCCCTCGCAGGACCCACCTGGGTGCCAGGGATCCAGTGGGTGCCACCCACCACCAGCGCCCAGCCAGTGAGGCAGACGCAACAGGAGGCTCCAGCAGTTTCTCTGACACGGAGGACAGGCAGAGGTGGTGAGGTCCAGATAAAGAATGGACAGAAGAAGGGTGTACTGAACCCTGCATCAGCAATTACTGACTCCAGGTCACCCCTCACTGCCCCACCCCCTGCCGTCCCCAGGCCCTGGAATATTGGAGCAAATCCCAGATATTATCTGAATTTACCCATAAAGCTTTAGTATGTTTCTCCAAAAGACAAGACTTACACAACCACAGTACCACGTTACTCCTAAAAAAAACTTCAAGATAAATTTTTTATTGTTGTTTTTTGAGTTGGGGTCTTGTTATATAGTTCAGGCTGGCCTTGAACTCATTATGTAATGCAGGCTGGCCTCGGACATGTAGCAATCCTCTTGCCTCAGCCTCTCCAGTACTGGGTCAGGCACCATGCCCACTGATAATTCCTTAATATAATTAAACGTGCATTGTTCAAATTTCCCCAATTATTTTTTTCCAGTTGGTGGGTTAAAATTAGGCACCACATGAGATCTATCCAGTGCATTTATTTGCTCTGTCGGTAAGACTCCCTCCCTTGTTTCTCTGATTTATTCGTGAGGACACCAAGGTGCTGGGAAGGACAAGCTTGCTTTCAAGAAAGTGGAGAGGAGGGGAGAGGCAAGGAGGAGAGGAAGAGATGGTGGGCAGCGGATGAGTGGCCAGAGTCAGGACATTGCGTGGGGCACAGAGGCAGGAGGCAGAAGATCAGCCCCACCCCTGACAGGGAGGAGGAGCCAGGCCTCTGCTGGTGGCCTTCCCTGGTCACCCCCAGGCACCCCTGGCACCAGCTGCAGGAGCCCAAGAGCAGGGGCAGCAATTCAGCCAGCAGGGGGGGCGGGGCTTGAGATCAGCCCAGGAGGAACAGGATGTCTATACTGGAGGGCCAGGACAGGTCAGTGCCAAAACCCAAGTCCCCGTGGTGCCCAGCTCCTCCTGCCTGGCCTGGGCCCAGGACCCCTCCCTGACCTCCCAGCTCTGATCACTCTGCCACCCGGATGTCAGTTCCTTCCGTTTCACCATGCTGGGGGCCCAAGGTCCCGATGTCCTGCTCTTCCTGCTCTTCCTCCTGTTCCTGGCCCCCCACGGCACTGAAGGGGGCACCCCTCCTCTTCCTCCTCGGCGCAGGTTTGAGTACAAGCTCAGTTTTAAAGGCCCAAGGCTGGCATGGCCGGGGACTGGGATACCATTCTGGAGTCACCATGGAGGTGAGGCCAGAGGAGGGGACTGGTGGGGAGGGCAACTGCCAGGCCCAGGCTGGGCCAGGTGCGGGGGTGTCCAGCACCCTACCAGGCTTGTCCTCCACTGCCCCAACCTCACCTCAGTTTCTCCTCTCTGCCCTCCTCTGCCTCAGGACTCTTTTCTCCTCCTTTCCCTCCCTTGAACCTCCTTCTTCTCCTCTGCCGCCTGGACCTATGGACACACGCGCTCCAGTGCATGCGTGTCCCAGACAGAAACAAGGGATACCTGGTGTACACTCGGGCGTGGGGGAGCAGGCATGGCTTCTAACCCTACAGGTCTGCAGTTGCCTTTCCACACCCAACCCCCAAGGAGTCTATCTTCTCACCTGATCTTGTTCTCAGAAAGGGTGGTAACAACTTATTAGAACCCTACAGCCCAGAGGAGCCGAATCAGGAGTAGGCAAGAAGACAGGGGCGTAGAGCAGGGCCTGGTGCGAGCTCAGGAGCATGGCTTGTTTCCAAAATATATACTGGGAGGTCTGCCCAGCCATGAATTTCGCTCAGACCCTCCTAGCAAGCAAAGCAAAAAGAAAGCAGATCAGCTGTGTATTCCTATAAAATATGAATTCTGAGAAATGCAATCATTCCCAGCTGAGGCCCTTGACAATGACAAGCCCAGTCAGCTGCCCCTCCTTCAAGCCCCCTTTCATAGGGGCACAGGAAGTAGACAAAGGAGTGGGGCCTGCCTCAGGATCAGGGTGGCAGAGTCACGACAACGCTCATCACTCTGGGCCTTGCCAAGCCTGGGAAGTCACAAACCATGTCAGGGGTTCCACTCACTGATGCGCTGTCCACCCATTCCTCCTCTTGGAGTTCTGGCACCATGATCCTCTGGGCCCAGTCCAAGACCCTGGGCTGAGTCGGCCTCCAGGAGCCTACAGTCACAGCAAGGCCCCTGGCCACGCACAGGGGCTGGACAGTGGACAGGCCCGCTGCCTTCTGCCCATCCCTGGCCTTTCTGAGCAAACAGGCTGAATTAGCAGCCCCTGGGAATCCTAGCTGGGTCCAGGGCCTCAGCCAGGAGGGGGCCCCTGATTCCTGTTCCCCTGCTCCCACCAGGCTGGCCTCAATTTCCCTCCCTTCTCCTCCCACCAATCACACAATGTCCCTTCCTGTCCATTCCACTCCCCTGTGCCCTTTCCTCACCTCACCAGCCCATAGGCCAGGCCCACCTCGGTCCCTTCCCCCAGCTCCACTGCTGGGGCCTGAGCCACCATGACCATAGGGTCACAAGGTGCTCTGTGTTCCGGGGCCACGGGAGCCCCCTTTGCCCTCCCAAGTCCTCAGTCTCCCTCAGGGTAAAAACGCCTGCACTTTGGAGCTATAGAACTGAATTCCAATCCATGTATTTCGTTAACGCATCTGAGCCTCAGTTTCCCCATCAGTAAATGTAAAAGCAGCACAGACCTGTGGTGAGACAGAGGTGAGAAACAGGCAGAGCACCAATATTCGCTGCCCCCCCGCCCCCAAAATCCCTTCCAGATATACAAGGCCCTGGTTCCACTACTGCCTACCCCTGCATCTGACCAGCCACTGCCACTACCACCACTTTTTTTTCTTTTCCCCAGCACTGGGGATTGAACCTAGTGCCTTCGCCCTGATCTGCATCCCCAGCCCTTTTTATTTTTTATTTTGGGACAGGGTCTCACTAAGTCCCTATGTCACCCAGGCTGGGCTTGAACCTGTAATCCTATCTCGGCCTCCCAAAGTACTGGGATCTCGGGTGTTCCTTATTAGCAGCATGTCCCGGTGTGACGTCCCAGGCCTGGCTATCACTGAGGAGACAGAGGGACAGGGCCTGGGTGGTGTGGGCACAGGATCTCAGCGGCCCTCTCCACAGATGCCATCCCAGGCCTGGAGGAGGTGCGGCTGGCACCGTCCCTGAGGAACCGCAGCGGGGCTGTGTGGAGCAGAGCCTTGGTCCTCTTCCCAGCCTGGGAGGTGGAAATGCAGATTCGGGTGACCGGGCCTGGCCGCCGGGGCACCCAGGGCATGGTGAGTGGCCCCTACTCAGGCCTGGCAGGGCTGATGAGCCTGGGGTTCCGGCATCCTCAGTGACCTCTCAGCTGAGGGGCCGGGGCCCTGCAGGTCATGTGGTACACCCAGGACCCAGGCCTCGTTGGCTCTGTCCCTCGGTGGCTGACCTCGAGGGACGGCATAGGGATCTTCTTCGACTCCTCAGCTGAGGACACCCAAGTGAGCAGCAGTTCCCTCCCGCCCCTGTCTTCCTCCTCCCACCTCCTCCCCGCTCCCTGCCTGAAGCTGATGTCACCTCCCTGCAGAACAGCCCTGCCATTCGTGTGCTGGCCAGTGACGGGTATAGCCCCCAGGAGCAGCTTGGGTAAGGGCCCGTGGGGACCTCTTCGGGCTGCCACCTCACTGTCCTCCTGGCCTTTGCCCCACTGGCTCTCAGCCCAGCCCCCAAAGCCCTATCCTCTCCTTTGGGGACAGTCCCAGTGGGTTCTCACAATCTGCTGAGGATGCTGATCCCGGAGAGGTGAGGTGATTTGCTGAGGTCACATAGCCACGGGCAGAGCTGGCATCTGACCCCAGACTCGCCTGTGAAGGCCCCTGCCCTGCCCCGCTGGCTTCTCCTTCCCTTCCTCTGGGTGACGTGGCCTCCCAGTGGCTGGACCAGTTTGTCAGTGCCTCTCTGCAAACAGCCTCAGCTCGTAACAATTAGAATAATTGAGCACGTTTGTGGGGCTGAGCTTACTGTCCTCAGCCTAGGGCCCATGCCCTTGACACCACTGTCTGGTGAACCCTCATAACATGGTTATGAGCTACTTGCAATTATCCCTTTGTTTTAAAGACAGGACGCCAGGGTTTGCAAAGGTGGGGTAACTTGCCCAAGGTCACACAGTTAGGAGTACATGCCCTGGCACCCTGTGCTGCCTCCTTTGTAGCAGAAGGTGGCAGTGACAGGTACTCTGTGTGAGCCACCCACCCCACCCGTGTGCCCAGGGAAATCGGGGGCTCAGGCCTATGCTCCTAGCTCCCCAGAACCTGCGCCCGCACCCTGGATGACCATGGGCTGGTCATCCTGTCCTGGGCTACTGGGACCCATCCCATGCAGAAGGGAGAGGATGGAAGTGGCCTCCCCAGAATCACGGGGGCACTTGGAGTTTAAGGGAAAGAGAGGAGGAAGGGACAGGGGGCTGTGGTGGTGCGTTAGGAGTAGACAAGTCCGATTCCATACTTGGCCCAGGCCTCTGTTTCTGGTGACAGCCATAGGGAGGCCCCTGGTTCCTTCCTAAGTCAAGTCCAGGCAGAGGCTGCTCTCCTGCCCCTTTTTCTTCTGTGTAGGAGGCAGACAGCAGCAAGGATAGACAACAGGGACCTGTCCTGTGCCAGGGCATCCAGGGGTAGCGGGTGACACAGAGGCCAGGGAAGAGAAGCTTCTCAGACCCCAGCCCAGGCCCAGGTCTGGGGTCCTTGGTGGCATGGCTGGACTCTAAGTGCCCACAGGGATGGAGGCAGCCGGGTGCTGGGCTCCTGTCACTGGGACTTCCGGAATCGGCCATATCCATTCAGAGCACGGATCACCTACTGGCAACAGAGGCTGCGCGTGAGTCCTCCTCCTGCTCCTGGGGTCTCTGCTTGAGCATTCAGATCACCGCCTCCAGGCTCCAGAGATGCCGCCTGAGGGTGCCAATGCTCCAGTTCAAGTCTGGGACACCATGAAGGGTCCCCAGCATACATGGGTCCTCACACTCGTG
>RJWT010053228.1:0-10454 GCA_004365215.1 Cuniculus paca | reverse complement strand
CTGTGCTAGAATCTCAGTAAACCCCAGATCGTAAATGGTTCAGATAGATGTACAGACCCATTGATCAAGTGAGTCTAGACTGGTAACTGTTTCCACACCTGAGATTTGTACCTTTTTTTTGTTTTGTTTTGTTTCTTTTCACCTTTGTGATATTGGGAATTAAGGCCTTCATACTGAGCTGCTTCCCCATGGGTTTTTAAGTTTTGTATTCTGCGACAGGGTCTTGCTTTCTAGAGGGTCTTGCCTCAGCTTTCTAGAGTCCTGAGATTGTGGGCATGTGCTTGCATATGTTTTAATTGCATGCCCCTCAACCCTGAATTTTTAACAGATTAGCTGAGTCAACTTGTCTTAGTCATTTCATTGGTCTTCTACTAAGACATCTTTGCATTATATGAAATTAAATATTTTCCCCCATTTTCTGTGTTATGTTAGAGCTCTGCTGTGTGTTTTGTTAAGTGTTTTTGAGTCAACAATTGCATAAATGCATGGAATACACAAACACATGTTTATCATATATGTCTACTTACAGTTATAGCAAAACATACCTATTAATATATACTATTGATGTTTATTCTTATATATTCATGTGTAGATCATTGTCATATTCATATTCATATTCACATTCTCATGTATATTTAATGATGATTCCAACATATTGTTGAATTTTATTGACCGTATTGCTTGCTATCAGCCTTTCTTATGATGGTATTATGGAATCTAATATTTATGTAATTAATCTTTGGGCCTACTACATTTTTCATGTCAAGTTTATTAAATGTAATTTTTGCTTCAGTTCACTGCTAAGATTTTCTGGATACTGCCAGATTCATATTCTGTCTTTTAAATCACTTTCAATTTTTTCCTAGTTTTGAATCATCTGTAATTTTGGTGACCCAGTTGCTATGTCATCATACAAATTCCTGATGAATACAAGCATTTAAAGCTAAGTAATTCTGTACTAAGCTTATGCCACTACCCTAGAAATCATCTTTCAGACCTACATCAACATATTTGTCTAGGGTTTTGTTAATCTAGTTAGTTTTTGGATACCTATCCTATCTTTTCCAATGTTGTTGGGGAGAAGTGAGGCTATTTGAGCCATAGATATCTACTGCTTTTGTATTTTCCTGATGTACCCTGTAAGTAACAAGAAAAAGATGCTGACAGTCAGTCTGGCATGAAGAACCAAACTATAGGATTTTTCTGATTACTGTTTCTCTTCCTAGGTTTTCATAACTCATTCTGTCAGGAATATGTTTTGAATCTTACCCAGGATTTATCTGACACTTATTTGTCTATGATTGGGGGGAACCGAAGATTGAAATGTTATTTGACATTTCCAGTTCGGGATTTTCAGCTATCATTATGGTTTTGTCCCCAGGCTCGTCCTAACAATTTTTTTCCCCAAAGGTCAACATTTTCCAAAGTGGAATGGGAGCTAGTAATTCTTTCCATTGTGCAAGACTAAATTGTGTCCAATTGTTCACCTATTTATTCAATGTTTCAAGAGTGATTCAACCCTTTCTAATTCATTCTGTAAGGAGAGAAACCTTAGCTATCAATACCTAGGTACCCACTGGATGCTGGGTAGGACACTGGTTGCTCACTGATGATCCTCAAATTAGCATCTTCAGCATCAGTATGGAAGTTTTTAGGTAAATCTTGGTGCTCTACCTACAAATACTGAATCAGAAACTCTTAAAAGCTGTGTTTTAATAAGCTCCTTGTCCCTAGGTAATTATAATAATGAACATCAGAATTTGAAAACTATTGGAATAAGACACATAGCCAAAGAAATAGTTACAGTGTTATACTATTGTTACCAAAATGTTTCTGGAGAATAGAGGAGTGATTAAATAAACTAATACAGTATTGCATCATAAGTTAAAGCTGACAAATAAGTAGACAAGTACAACTGGGTTTGAAAGGTTCCCCTACAGAAAAAAACTCCTGTAACTGGCTGTGGATGTGCATTATTTTAACAGGAGGAAAAGTTCATCATTAGACCAATAGAAAATCAGTCACCATAAACATTTTTGGAATGAAATGGAGTAGCCAAGAACAAACCAATCAACCAATTAATTAATCAGAGCTATAAGCAAAAGGAGACAAATCTGATGAGAGAACACACTGAATGTTATTCAAATTAAATTGTAATCAGTCAATCCAGCAACAGATAATCTTTGTATAGGTGCTAGCAAATGAGAGCAAGCAGGGTACACATGATAAGGTCAAACTTGACTGTGGGATGCTTCTCCCTGATATCTGCCCTCTCTTAGCACACCTTACTCAAAGTGAGATCCTTTGGCATTGCCCAATGCTTCATGCCTTGCAAGTAACATGGATCCTCGGCTTCATGATGTCCCTACATTCTTTGAATAATTTATGATGACTTTTGTTCACATTTTGTCTTAACAGGATTGACTTTATCTTTATTCTTAGATGATTCATTAATTGAAATATTGCTGTAATAGTCACAGGACCTCACACATGTTAGTCAAGCCCTCTACCACTGAGTTGCAAACCTAACTTTTTGAATTTTTTTTCTTTTTAAATTTTGAGACAGAGTCTTGCTGAAAAGATAGATGCCCTCCTCCTGCTTCAGGCTCCTGAGTAGCTGAGATTTCAGCTGTGTACCAGCTAGTTGTCCATTTTTAAAAAGACTTGATTGATGCAGTTTATAAGGTTGTGAAGTTGCAAACCTAAGGATGACTTCTTATTTCACATGAACAGTGAACGGGTTGTTTGTTTCATTTGGGTGTGATATCTAAGATCTTTATGCTCCATTTTACTAGTGGGCACGGAAACATCATTGTTCAAAATCTCCTACACGAACCCTTCTTACATGAGCCCTTCAGCTAATACCAATGGCAGGTTTTTATTTTAGAATCTATTTCTTTGTTCTCCTGTTAAGTTTTTGCATCTATTACTCTCATTGGAATTTGAGCTTACCAGATTTGCTGTCCATTTCTATATTCCCAGAAACTGACACAGTAGCTGAAATGACTTGTTCAATGAGTATTTATTTAAATAAATGAATGAATGGTCAGGTGGATGAATGAATCAAATAACTCGTGATAAAGTGCATGATTTTTCTTGTTTAAAAACATGGTATATATACATATATATATATTTTTAATTTTTTTTAAAAGGTCTCCCTGTCTCCATGAAAACAATTATTGTAGAAACTATCATGCAGATTTAAGGCTATACTTTTCCACTGTATTTCAGATAACTTCTTGCAAATGATGCAATGTTTCATTTATAAAGAACAAGTGATTAATTTTAAAGTGTTTATCTTATGCTGTGCTAAATGCCTTGCATTTCTTATCTCATTTTATATTCACAATAAGCAAGTGTTTACAAATGACAATATTAGCAGACATGTAATATTTTTCGTGGGAAACATTAATTTTGGAAACTGGTTTATTCCCACAACTGATCCTTTTCCTTGCTTACTACCTTGCACCCTATTTTTTAATTATCCTTCTCTAGCACCTATTTATTTCTCTGCCTTATGTTACTTCACCCTAACTCGGTATATAGAAATAGGATGAGAAAAAATGTTACTGTAATTTGCCTTATGGTTTTATCCATATAGACACTGTCCAATAGACACAAAAAGGAGAGGTGGTTGATTCTAGTTTCTTTGGTTCATTGAATGATTTCTTGGGTAGTGGAGGCCCTAAAATGCTGCTTTTCCCACTCAAGACTGATATTAATGAACTACAGAAAATGAGGACTTATTCCACTTTTCAGTAGCATCTGCCTCACTTGGGCACACATGGCCTAAATAGATAGATTTTTTAAAAGCATTTTATTAGCATACTGAACATTCCCATTAAACGCTAGACTAGAGAACTCACTAAGTCACACACTATATTGAAAACTGTCCTTCATAAGACTTCAAAGGATAGGCCTAATACGTTTTTCTCATCTCTAATATCATTGATTCTATTATACTTAGCATAACTTAATTCTTTTGGTATCTCCAAAATGAAAATTTATTACATACAAGTGAAGTTTTTTGAAAGCACAAGGAGAAAAATCATACTTAATGAGGGATGAGATGATTTTAAGTGCCACAGTGTGTTCCTAAAAGGATTCAAGTCATTGAAAATTTCTGCAGTACTCTGCCCCAAGCATTCTAATGGTAACATGGCTTTTAACCATCTTTAGCATTTAACACCTGAAAACATTTTATAGGAGAGGGGAGGGTCCTGTGAGAACCAAATGCACAAATATCTTTAGGATATCTATATTTAGTTATACAAAGAAGTTTGTGAATATAACAACTTTTGTGCAGAAAAATATCACTTATTTTAATTTCTTTGGTAAACAATATGGTTTTAATGAATTACTTTGTTTAGAATTTTGTTCTCAGATAAAACACACAAAAGCCGACCTAGGTAAACCCAGGATTATTGTATGTTCACACCATGCTCTATACTACCGCAAAAAAAAAAAATCTCTGTAGTTTTAATAGTTTAGGATTTTATAAAGTTTTATATATTTTCTTTAAAATTCTGGATCAATGACAAAGTTCAATTTCTACTCTACCAGTTGTGTTTCATAAAAAAGGCAATAATCAGTTAAAGTCATACAGTCTAGAAGAGCACCTAAATGTATGGAAACATTATGAAGTTAAAGCCTTTTTTGTTTTTTGTTTTTGGCAGTTCTCCTCCTAATTGTGTCCAAACCATTTTGTTTCACTGTAGAATAAAGGAAGCTGTGTGTTTTCTTTTCTTGGCAGGTGAAGGTAGAACTAACAGAAAGGAACTTCTCCAGTAGGGAAAGAGGTGCTATGGAAACTGGATGATGACATCGCTGTGCTAAGAAAAAGTTCTCCAGCCTGCACACTGGCTCTGGGAATCGGCACAAGCCACTGTCCAGTATGCCATACCTCAGTTCCAAAAAGCTTAGTGATATTGAAAAATATACATAAATAAAATTCTCTAAGCCCAATACCAAATGGAGTCTAGTACTTCCCATAATATTACACATGCTTTGTGCAAATCAGTGCTCAAACTCATGATGCCTTCTTTTATGTAACATGTTTTTTTTTCTGCCATGACATCTCTGAGGCAAAGGATTTTTTTTCATGTTCATAGGAGGCATAAATTGATTTAGTCTGGCTTTCCCTTGCACATGGAAAAAAAGTATACGTGGCCTTTCAAATGAGCCAATCACTCTGGAATAAGGTCATCCATTCAGCAGAAGTAAGATTACTTTCAGAAACACACAATAGTCCTGTATAGGGAAGCATGCATTTTGGCAGAGGTAGACTATATCTGAATGCTTTTTATAAAATCTTTTAACTCTTAACTCAAACAAAAAAGACCCTGGAAGGATTTCATTGTGCCAAATGGCTACTAGACTTAGGTAACTACACACACACACACACACAAACACATGCACACTTTTTTTTTCTAGTTTAATAGGAGACTAAGCATACCTTTTTTTTTTTTTTTTTTTGTGGCACCAGGGATTGAACTCACGACCTTACACTTGCTAGGCACAAGTTTAGGCCACTAAGCTAAATCCCTGGCCCCTAAGCATATCTTTCTATCACTGTATATTAGCTGTCTTTTGTCAAAATTACATAAGGTTAAACATAGCATAACATTTGCTTCCTGGAGAAAATTGATTATTTTAAAAATATGCCAATAAACAAAGCATAAACTACAGCTAAAATATCATACATGAATTAGTACCTTTATAATTTTGTTGTTTATAAATATTTGGGGGTTTTTTGGTGACTCATTAGTAATTTTTCAGTGGGAAATATAACCTAAACTGCAAACGTTTTGATGATAATTTTATCCTTGATGCCAAATTTTGCATTTATTCAATCCTCAAAAATATGCTTGTGCATCCTTTCTCTGTTCCAGTTTTTCTATCTTCTCTAGCATCTTTGCCTTTCTGTGTCTTTGCTTCAGTTTTTCTCTTTTACATGCACATATTCATTTGTTATTACTCCTTTTCATTATATTTATAAGTAAATGCAAACACATGTCACTTTAGTTTCATTATATACACACACACACACACACACATATATATGCAATAATGTAAATACACAGAAGATACGAATTTTGGGGAAAAAGAGGAAGGAATTCATGGATTCAGGGACTGAATTTGTTTTTCACAGTGAAAGAGGAAGTTTGGTAAAGGAATTATGTCTAAAATGCAATGCAAAATAAAAATGAGCTCCCCAAGAGGAGGGCTACATAGAGATGTCAATAAGAACACTTTACACATCAGGAAAGTGAGTACTAATGGATGAGAAGATTAAAACAATGTTGTGGTGGGGCATGGGGACACACAGGCAGTGGGAACGTCTCCAGAGGTTCGGTACTGTAGGAATATAAAGTTTGAAAAAGAAATATGAAAAGAAGATGTTGAAATCACTAGTGATCAGATAGTAAAAGAAGCTGTATACCAGTCATGGAGTTTGGCTGTTATCTTACACATGGCAGGGAGTCATTGCAAGATGTTAAACAATGGTTTTGCATGTCCATATGTACACGTAGATCGATCCTTCTAGCATTGTGTTATGGATACAAAGGAATGATACAAGGAGTATTATGGAGGCTTACCTAAGGAAGTAGCCAATGGAGCTGAGTAGTAGCTAACTCTTTTGAAAGCTATTAGGAGCTGGTTGTGGTGGTGCACTCCTGTAATCCCAGCACTGGGGGAGGCTGAGGCATGAGGATCATTGTAAATTTGAGACCAGCCTGGGCTACAAAGTGAGCTCAAGGCCAGCCTAAACTGCATAGCAAGACCCGGTCTCAAAAATACAAAAAAGAAAGAAAGAAAGAAAGAAAGAAAGAAAGAAAGAAAGAAAGAAAGTAGATGGAAATTGGTGACATTTAACAAGATCAGAGATAAGTGAGGATGAGCAGGGTTAGGAGGAGAATTGCTGGAAAATTTTAATCTGTGAGATTTCATGATGCATAATTAGAATTATTTTATAATCTGTTACTGTAGGGGTCTTTAATTCTGGAGACGCATAATGGTACTAGGATTCATAAAGCATTTAGCATTCAGAAAATGATGAAAAGCATGTAAAAATGTGTAGTACAAAATAAATGTTATGATATACCACTAGAGATATAAATACACTTAACAATAGACAGGAGAAGTAGGGAGATATAAAAAAATGGTAAAATTAGAAAAAAAAATGAAGAGAATCTTATATGGTAGACTTCAACAGTCAGGAGATTTTTAAGCATCACTGATTTGAAAAGAAGTAACTAAAATTCACTAGAGTTTAAAAGATACATAAGGTTAAACTTTAAATATTGAAGCATTTTTATATTTTTATTTCAAAGGAAAATTAGTTGAATCCACACTCCAAGTGTGCAATTTGGGTTAATGCAAAATATTTCTACATTAAATCGGAGGCTACAGAGTTGAAAAGATTAACAGAGAAATATCTTCTTAGTGAATATTAAAAGAGTATGCGAACTTGGGTCAGTGAAAGCGTAGAGACAGCAAAATGAAGCTGGAAACTAGGGAGAAAACCTAGCATCTGTATAAAATAAGTTCTGCACTTAATTTTACAATCCTTTGTTTTACTACTCTCTGGCGACAGTGGTTTTGTAGGGTTTCTGGCATGTTCCTATAAATATTTGTGCACTGAACCTTTTATTTTTTTAACCAGGTATCGAACTCACGATCTCGCGCTTGCCAGGCAAGTGCTTGAGCCACTAAGCTACATCCTCAGCCCTGAACCTGCTTCGTTGAATAAAAGAGGTTTTAGAAAAAAAAAACATATCTTGCCAAATTGGATTTGTTATTCCTTTTTTCTGTAGGTGAATGTATCCTGTCCAGGTGAGCTCTGTAATAAATAGCTCATGGAGATGGTGGATGTGTGTGAAATTCTTCCTATCTCCATGGCTTACCTTCAGCATTAGTAGTAAATGCTGAAGGTAATGGTAGTAACCAGTTTAGTTGTTATTCAAAAGTAGGAAAACAGGAAGCTTATGATGACCTAAGGAGCCAGTCTCTAAAGATTTTCATGGATATTTTAAAGAATAAGATGTAAAAATATCTGTTGAGAACCAATACACACAATCCTTAATGTCCTTTATTCAGCAGAAGAGAAGGAATTTCCCTACAGTAGCAGAGAATGGAAAGACACTGTTACTTTTTAAGAAACCAATGGTGAATCACATCCTTTTGCTGTTAGTGTCCATATCTATTAATGAGGTAATACAGCTAGTGGACATATGTAGCCTTTAAAAAATTTTTTTTCTTTGAAAAGCTGGGGATAAAACCCAGGCTCTCACACATCCTAGATGAGGGCTTGATAGCCAAGATATATTCTATACCCCCAGTCCTAAAACAATTATTTGAGGCATTTCACCCTATGTTCCAGTGAAAGAATCAAGACTTGGAAAGATCAGTATGTGTCTTAGTTATTTTCACATTGGTGGGACAGGAGGAGAGGTTTATTTTAGCTCACATTTGTGGAAGTGTCAGTCCCTGGTTGGCTGGTTCCAAAGCAGGTGGCAGAGCAGAAGGAAGAGCAGAGGAGTAACAGTCCATGGCAGGAAAGGCAGACAACATCAAAGCAGCACTCTTGAGCCTACTTTTCCCTTTTATTCCATTCAGGCTACAAGCCTATTGGCTGTTGCCTCCCACACCCGGGGTGGGCCTTTCCATCATCCAAGCCCGGAACTTTAGTAAACCAATCAGTGGGCTAATTTAGTTGTCTCATGCTCCTAATTAATTTTCATATAGCCTATGTCCAGGCTGAAAAGCCTCACCTCAGAGTGCACGAGGCTTTAGGGTAACATCTACATATAAGCCACAACTATTTAAAATCAGACAGCTCAGCCAGTGACAAAGATGCCATTCAAAGTTAAAGGAGCCAGTGTTATCAATGTTGTTTATAATGCAAGATATTAAGTAAAGCTGCACAAGAGCTAAAGTTAAATGAGGATAGTAAAATGTAGACACTTCCCCAACCCTGCTTAGGGAAACTGTGATTATTAAGTGATAATTCCTGATTATTCTTCTCCAGTAGTATTATTAGGTAATTCACTGACATGAATAGATGGCGTTTTTATCACAAAGTTGGAATCTAACTTCTTATGATGAAAGAAAGAAGGAAAACATTTCATTTTCTTTAGTCTTGATAGAAATAAATATAACATAAGTGGAGATAACCATAACAGATAGAGGGAGGATAGCATATGTGGACTCTATATTTGACTTGAGGGAGATGTTTTATGTATGGAAGTGCAAATGAATGACTAATGTCTACAAACTACATTTTCAGTACTTTGGCAACTTTTTACCTCAAGTGTACTTTCTGTTCTCCCAGTCTTTTCTGTGGTTTCCACTTGGGTTCAGTGTGCTTTATTGTGGAAACTACTCTTTCATATCCAGTTCGTGACTTGAATGCTATCTTCTGGCTGGACTCATTTGACTTCACAGAAATCAACTTTTGATTAAGATTTCATATCAGTCTTTCTGGAATATGCCAAGAGGAAGCCTTGTTCATCATGTAATTGTTTCACCTCCCTTTCTTTTGTAGTGATGCATATAATAAAAGGTGGAGCTTTGATCTTTTGAGTAATTAAAAAATTGTTTTGCCATATCTCATGTTATATTATTTATGTCTGACAAGCAGAGTTAACTCATTGTATCTACCCAATCTAATTGCTCTCTGATGGTGTCTGCTATATTAAAAACAATCGTTCTACTGCTTCTGTATATTTACTTTTCTGTGTCTTTACTCATAAGAATACTACCGAGGTTAAATTTTTGGAGAAGCACAGTTAATAATTGCTCTTTGAATATGCAAATAGGTCAAAATATGAATGGTGGATCTTGTATCAAGTCTAAATAAAATACTTGTAATAGATGATCCTGGACCAAGACAAAACTTTAAGAAAAACTGAAAAATTACAGGCCCTTTCTTTCTTTTTCCTGCTTAAAAATTCATCACTCTAATCATTTTCCTTTAGTCTGGCTTTATATTCCATCTTAGATGGTGGAGTTTAGGGGTAGAGTAACAAGGACAAAGAGCTCTAACAATAATGATTATTCTTCTTTGTATTGGTGGAGATTGGAACCAGGGCTTTGAGCATGCTAGGCAAACATTGAACCATTGAACCACACCCCATCGTAATAATAATAATAATTAAAAAAAATCAAACCAAAACCAGGAACAGCAGAGACGAGTGTTAGAGAATGACATGAAACCGTAATGTACAAAGTAAAAATGACTCAGTCTTAAAAAGAAACAGGGGCATTTCAATAACACTAATTGCTTGTAGAAAAATCATTTGCAATATGGTTTATCTGAAGAATATTTTTTATTTCAAATCAAAGGATGCATTGATATAGTAGTTACTTTTCGAGGGCTCTGTGCGAATAACCATGGTATAAGTATGTATAGATTTCCATTATTTTACTATTGTTCCCTAAGTAATTTGTTT
>RJWT010053227.1:0-10450 GCA_004365215.1 Cuniculus paca | reverse complement strand
GAAACAAAGAAAGAAATTACTATACTGTCAGGGGCAATTGACTCTAATTACAATAAGAAATGAGAGGTGCTATTAAACAAAGGAAGGGAGATATGCTACTATCTGTGGTATTCTCCTGAATGTCTCTTCAGATTTTTGGAACTAATGATAAATTTAAATCAACATTGCAGTAACCTCAAGACAACGAGGGCAAAGCAGAAGAAAGCATGTATATTTTGAGAAAGTGAATTTTGCAGCTGTTCAGAGCAGCTAAACTGATGCCTGAGGATGAGATACTTAGAAGGATGGTAAGAGTTATGTTTAATGAGTATTAAATTATGACCTAAAGACCAGTAGTTGCATTGATAACTGTGGCTTATCCTCCTGCTGCAAGACTGAAGAGATTTCAGCTGACTATAATTTTCCTGGTAAGGGTGGAAACAAAGTAGCAATGTGGCGCCTAAGGCAATATGTATCTGGTAACTCTTACCTAAAACTTTCTATCTGGTTGTCCTTTTCCTTCTCTTGCCAGATTGTTGTTCTGAATGAGCTTTGAGAATATTTCACATCAATTCCTTAATCTATTAGTTTCCTACTTTACTGATAATCACACTCGGAGACAATACAGTGCTGCCACAGTAGGGATGCCATAGAAACTCCAGGGCAGAAGCATACTCATTTTAATGTTGAAGTGCAGTTAATACCCTGTGGAGGCTAACTTTTGATTAGTAGGGTATGGACATCTAAGGAAAAATGCCACCCCCAACTTTCAACCTCGAGAAATGACAGAATTTTATACAACTACAGATAGAACTATGGGATTCATCAACCACTTCTAGCAATTACAGATTAATAGCATTATCTTGACTTAGGTTCTTCATTCTTATCAACAGGCTCTTGATGATTCCTAAATTACTTGTCCCAATACATAATTTTTATTCAAGTGTTGGTTTCTGGCTCTATTTTATTACAAACCAAACTCTTTTAAAATTAAGTTCAGGATAGCCAGTGAGTTTTTTTTCTGTTTTGGCCTCTGTGCCAGCTAGCATTAATTGTTGACTTGACTGGGTTAGGAAACGACCAGAGTGGTGACTGGATCACGTACCAATTTTCATAGTGATACACAGGAATGAAACTCCCAACCTACTAGGTGTTCCATATGAGTTCATGTTTTTTAAAATTGAAGAATGAATTTTAGGAACAATGGAGGTTATGAGCAGAATATATTTATTAAGAGAAAGAAAGCTTTTGTCCGAGAGAGACAGAAGGGGTCACAAGTGAGTTACCAAAGACTCTGGCTTTTCTAGGGACTTTTATAGAGTAAAACCATGAGGTGAGATGGATCCAGATGGGGAAAACCTGGAAACTTGCAAGGCAGAGAGGCATCAGGTGGGACAGAACAATGGTCAACCAACAAGATTAATTGTTCAAGTAAAATTGACCAAATCAGGGACAAATGGGGAAGCGAGTCATGCAGCAAGTGTACATTCTTACAGAGCAATGACTCTTCCTGTGGGGGGTTGGAATGGTGACTCCTGGCTTCTGCAAGGTTATCCATACCTATTTAGAATATAAATCCCTGACTTCTGTACTTAGGGTATGGTTGCATTTGTTTTGTCTTTTGTCTCGAGATCTGGCCCACAGCGGGAGGTGTCTATCTCCTCCAAGATCACAAGACATCTGTTCTTCTGCACTGGCTCCTTTAAGGGCCTAGCCCTGCCTGACATTTCTATCTAATTCAGCTGCCTATAACAATAGCTACATGTGCTGTCCAGAGGTGGGCCCCAGCACAGGCCAGGTTTGCTTGGGGAGTGCTCTTGGAGCACTGATTCCTAAATAAATAGAGAGTTATGTGTATTATAGCAGTTTTGATGGCTGGTCCTAAAAGACAGTGAAAACTCTCTCATCAAAATTCTCTCTAGCCAAAGTTCTTCCTCTGTGCACTAATGGATGGCTCCCATAAAGTTGAGTAGATTTACTCCACCACACATTTATATGATGATGTTTCTGCCTCAAAATCACCCAACTATGGACTGACATTTTTTTTCATAAATGATTCAAATTTATCCTTCTTTATAAATAAATAGTACTCCACTATGTTTAAATGGCACATTTTCTTTTTCCATCTTTATTCATCTGTTGATGGTCATATAGGCCACTTTGATGATTTAGTAATTGTGAATTGTGCTGGTATCAATATGGGTATGTATGCACCACTGTAATATGATGACATTAACTCTTTGTGGGAAAATATTCAGGAGAGGTATAGCTGGGTCAAATGAAATTACTAATTTTAGGTTTTTGAGAAATCTCCACACTGATTTCCCAAAAAGTATTTTTTCTAATTTACATCCCCACCAACAGTGTATAAATATTCCTTTTGCTCAACAACTTTGCCAGCATTTGCTGCTTTCTAAATCCTTGATAATGGCCATTGTTACCCGTGTAAGGTGGAATCTCACTGATGCTTTGATTTTCATTTCCCTAATTGCCAAAGTGGCTGAACACTTTTTCATGTGTTTATTGACCACTTACATTTCTTTTTCTGTGAACTTTCCTTTCATTTCAACTGCCCATTTTTTTGAGTGGATCATTGATTTGTGGTAGTCTAGTTCATTTGAATTTATTATATATTCTAGATATTAGTCCTCTGTCTGAGAAGTAACTGGTAAAATTATTTTTCCTATTTTGTCTCTTCATTCTTTTGGTTGTTTCCCTTGCTGTGCAAAGGTTTTTTAATTTGATATAATCACATTTGTTGATTCTTGGTAATATTTCTTTTGCAATTGAAGTTCTATTTAAGAAGTCTTTGCCTATGTTTTTAAGAGTTTTACCAAATTTTTTCTTCCAGTAAATTCAATATTTCTGTTTTTATAGAAAATTCTTTGATCCATTTTGATTGATTTTAGTGCAAGGTGAGAAATATGGATCAATATTCGGTCTTCTACATATGCATAAGTGGTATATGGACTTCTGAAGAACAGATTCAAGTCATAAAATGCTTATAACTTCAACAAGTATAAACTCAGCCAATGAATGATTAGTGCAGGAATAAAAAGGTCACTGTTTTGCCTCAAATAGAATAAATTATAAAATATAATAAATGTTCCAGAATTTTCTGTGTTATGAGGTTTAAGTTTTGGTAAAAGATAATCCTTGCTGATTTCTTCACCTTCTGCTCTTTCTATTTTACTTCCCCTAATTAGTTGTTAGTTCTTCCTAATAACTCCTTCTAGCTAATCAGAAAATTTCAATTGGAAACAATCAAAGAAAATGATAAGAATTTAGAAATATTCAATAACAGGCAACATGTTTTGAAAATAATGTCTGCTATTTATTATTATAAAATTAATTGTGCTATCTTGTTTTTTAAAAAAAGCCTCTGCCTTTTTTTTTTTTGGATCTAATCTGAGAATGTACAATTCTTTTTGAGACTAACATGAGAAATAGAGGTGAACATGTGTGAATACAGTTCTGGGTATTTCCCATAGTTATATGATCATAAAATTAGTTAAAAAGTATAGAATTTTCAAGGCCTACTTCCAGAAATGATTTGTTAGATTTGTAGTTTAAAAATAGCTATGTTTTAAAAAGTTTGCCCAATCATGATGTTAATGATCGTGTAGGATATTGTGCCAAAGAGTTCAGTCTTTCAAATTACAGTCATTCTGCAGTATTTAAAGGAAAGGTTTTGCTCTACTTTCCTTCTATCTCTCCTGAGCCCTCCTGAAACCTGACCAACTTTCAGTTCCCATAACAGTGGGTGGGTCTATTTGTAAGGTCACACAGAATTCTAATTAGTTGAAACTAATTTCAGTTAACAGTAAGTGTGAAATAATAAAATTCTGCTTTAATACCCTGATGTACAGTTCTTAAAGCCCTTAGAATCTCCAACATAAAGTATCTTTTGATATGCTAATGAGGTGATTGATATTTAGGGATTTCTGGATAGTCTCCAGATAATGGGTGAAATCCAGGGGAACAGAACATGTGATTAGAAGGTGAGAAATTTCAACCTCAGTCCTTAACTACTTTCACCTGCAGACAAGCTCAATTGATAACCAATGATTTTAATTGACCATAACTATGCAATAAAGCTTCCATTGAAATAAAAAAGGTTGGATTCAGAAAGGTCTGAGGTTATTGACCATATGACACTGGAGGAGTAGTACCCTAGAGAAGGCTGGGAAACTTCATAACCCTTCTGCTGTAGTTTTCTTTGTGCAAATCATTCATTTGTTTTTTTCCAAGGTATCAATTTATGATAAACAGGTAATAGTAAGGAAATGTATTTCTTTATTATGTGAGACTCCATAGCCAGTCATTGAACTTAAGAGAGAGCCCAGGGAACCTCCGAATTGCAGCTGGTCAGTGAAAACCCAGGTGACAACCTGGATTTGTGACTGTCATCTGAAGTGGGCAGGAGAAGCCTTGTGGGACTGAGCCTTTCATCTGTGGGATCTCATGTTTACTCCAGTTAGTGTCAGAGCTGAGATAAATGTGTAGGATACACAATGGATATAAGCAAACACTTGGAGAATTGCTTGGTGTGTATGTGTGGAAAATTCACACATCTGTCTCCAGAAACAAAGAGATTTTCCTACAGAGTTGTCTTATTATATAAAATGTATAGTGTAATATAATGGTGTAATGTATAACACTTAGAAATAAAAAATATTTTAATAAGTTTTTGAATGTGAAAAAATATGACACCTCTGTATCCAACATTCTTACACAAAATTCGTTTTCTTTTAGCTTATATCTATTAACTTTATTATCTGATTGGGATGTTATATTTTTATATAATTATAAGCCAAACTTAGAAGACAATGTATTTACATAAATGAGAGTCTATTAGAAAATCAATCTACACAGAAATACAAAATTTGGTCATTATTTAATAGCAAATAATCAAATTAGATTAATTGTCAATAATTATACAAAGTTGAAAAGAAATTTCCTAATCATTAGTGTATGACACATTCTTTTAGCACTTTCTGATTCATGAAGTACCGTGATAGCTTCTTACTTTAGACTCATAATAACTACTTTGCTATTACTTAAAAAGTAATCAAAAGAAACAAAAAGAAAGTGTGCAAAAAATGTTAATTTACAGACACTTTGAAGGAAGCCAAACATCTTATACTGCTTATTATAGAGGGATCATATTTTGTACATGCTCCTAACTTGATATAGTGCTTTTAAAATACATTCTCTTTTTTGATATTACAATAACACCAGGGCAATACATAAAATTAACTACTTTCTACAAAATAAGAAAACAAACTTAGAGACTCTTATTTGGATTGGGAAGAATAATGCCTGTTGAAACTTATTTTAAATTCCGGTGTTTTGCTTTTCCTGTGTTTTTTTAAAATTCTTTTTTTTCTTATAATAATTATTTACATATAAACACAAATAGTAATCATATTTATATGTACTCAATTAAATGGCTAGATCAATTGAGCAGAGAAATGTATATGCATATGACGAATTTAACATAATAAACTTGACTTCAGTGATATAGACTAATTTTTTAAGTATATACTATTTTTCATTCTAGTGAAGCATTTATTTTTATGTATCATATATGAATAATAAAATAAATTTCAAGTGAACATAATCCTTATTCTACAATTGTCATTTTATTACATTTACTATTGCCTATCTATCCATTGCACTATCAATCTGATTTTATTTTCCTTGAGCAGTTAAATCATGTTCAAATTATTTTCTCTATAAAACTAGTATTTGTTTCATCTTGTTGCTTGGTCTCTATTGAATTGATCCTTTTTTTCTCCAAAGAAAAGATAACCCAGTATTTTGTAATTTTTTGTTTGTATGACAGAAAAATTTAGATTTCATCTTTTACATTGTTATTCCATGTTGCAGAAAGTTCGTATTACGCTAAGTTCAACCAAAAGTTTTTAAATACATATTTAATTTCAATTAACTAATTTGCAAGTTTTAACTCCATTGCTGTAGTTTCAGGAAGATTTTAAATTCAGTGTTTTAGAGTTAGCTGCCTACTTGGAATTTACCCTGCAAATATGTGGTTTAATGGACAATCACATATTCGGCTGTTTACAACTATCCAAAATACATGTGGCTATTATGTAACATAAACAAACTCTAATAAAAAACAAAGTAAATCAATCAACTTATTCAGTAAATAGTAGAAATAGAATATATTTTAATCATTTCAATTGTTTTAATTTTCATTTTAGTGCTCTTTTTTCACAATAAAAGTCTCATACTTCAAAATACATTAGAAGAATTATTCAAAAAATGAAAAATTTGTCTTCTAGAATATCAGGCGAAAGCATTTATAGGGGTTCTGCCTTTGACTAGCAATATGCTTTACAGCAGGCATTTCAAAAATACATCTTCCTGGTGTTTTGAAAACTAGCTCACAGAAATGTTTTCTAACGATTGCAAATCTTAGGCACAGGTTTACTTCCATATATTCCATATAACAACAACTCCGCTACAGAAAACAATTTTTGTCCTGTCATCAGTTGGTTAATCAACTGTCAGTCTCTTCTCAAGATCTCATATCTGATCAACACAGGCTTAAGTGAATCACAGTTGCAAATGTCCATCACAGTGAGCGCCTGTTTGTCTCAGTCCCATAACCAGCTAGTTTAGAGCGAGACGTCACTTCTAAAAATCTAGGTGACTTGCAGCTTCTGAAAAAATTACATGAGGTCTTCTGCATGCACACAGTTATTTGCATATCTACATTTGAATGAAAGTAGTGTTTGCTGCTTTTCTTTATATCTCATGTGCCCATTGAAAATTGTTATAAGGTCAATTTATCCTTTGCAAAAGGTATGTAACATGTGCCAAATTTCTATTCCTCTGAACTGTGATTTGCCATTTGACCTTATAAATAGAGGAAAATATTTTTAAACTTGGTTCATACCGTGTGCTTAGGAATATTATTACAAGAAGTGAGCATCTGTGTCTGAATGATTTTTAACATTTGACTGAAAGTTGACAATCTTACATATATAAAATAAAAGAAATGTCTAAAATTTCTCAAATATCTGGGATATAGGGTTTGTGTATTCAACTCATAGATTTTTCTGGGATACTTAAAATGTATATAGGATGAAATATACTGTTTTTACCAATATCAAGAGAATTCTTGGATGAAGCTAGTGAAATAATAATTTTGAAAGATATTCATCGTTGTATCAAGTGAAACTTACTGATTTTCCTTGAATAATGTAAAATGTAACAATTCATATAGAAACTTCTAAATAAATGGAAATAAGACTAAGTGCAGGAAATGTACTTTGTCTCAAGCATTATGATCAAAGTACTACAAAATAGTAATTCGGTTCACTACCTATGTTGCTAGGAAATTAATCACTAGAGATTTGGTAAGGCTTTTCCTTTTCATTTCTCTGATATAAACACCTGAGAAAATGTAGGAGATGTATTTCTATTTTGGTTAAAACAGGCAAGGAACTCAGAAGCTAGGTCATGCTGTGTTGATGTCAAGCAATGTCAGATGTCTGAATTAATATATATTCTATTTGGAAAGAGTGAGGGTATAACAGTACATAATAATAGATTTTTCTACTTTTGTGTTTCATAGTTGATGTGGAATTTGCTGCAAACCATAGTAATTCTGTAGAGGAGGCGTTGTGCTCTTAAATCATATAAAATTTTCATTGCCTGTCTTGCCTAATATTTATTTTGTTCCCAAAACACTATCAGCTTAAAAACAAAAAAAGAAGTCTTCTGCACATTTCTGCCACTGCTGAAATTGAACATGGTTTCAAATAAGGGCTGTAGTCCTCTCTATTCCATAGCAATTCCATAGGTAACTATAATTGAAAGAAGTAAAATATGCAAAGAAAATCATAAGGAGAAAGGGTATTTCAGAAATGCAATTAGATAGATTTACTGTGAGGAATAAATTAAGTGCAAATAAAATTAAATCAGCGCAATACAGGGGAGATACATCAGAATGCAACCTATGCAATCAAAAAAATAAATACCTTTGACCCTTTTGTTATATTAATAATCATGAATTTTTTCTTATGATTTGTCCTTGAGGAATTTCCACTGCCTAAGTCATAATCTATGCATAAAGAGAATGCAAGAAAATAAAACTGCAAGTTGAAAATCTAAGCCAATTTTCTCATTGTACAATGGCTGGGTAGGTTGTAGTACAGCAGCTTTGAATTATTGTAAAAAGGTTCTTTCAGACTGGTGATTAGCTTATCTTTACCTTGGTAAGCTTTATATAGTATTCATCACATTCACTGAGTGCCTAACCTACACTAAGGTTAGAGGCAGGAACAGACAACAATGTTTTAAAGTAATTTCCACAACAGCATACATTTAGAAAATCTCAGTCTGTAGTTATATTTTGTGAAAAAAACCTATTGTTTTTGATTGATAGTCTAACCAGTTTAGTATTTTTTGCAATAAATCTAACATAGCCTTAATGCAAATATTTACTGATGTTTCTTCCACATATGATCAACCTTAGATGTGATACCCATAAAAGTTCTAACCTCAACTAATATATACTAGAAATATAATACATAAACTGATCCTAAATTCTACCCCCTTTGGGTAGTGCAATGAATCTTGACAACAAAATTAATTGTATTCATCATTATAGGAAGTTATTCTATAGAAAGATGTCAAATGCTTTGTGACGTGTTATTTTTGATTTCCAAGAAAATCATCATAAAAGACTTCTAATCATATTTTCTCACACTGTCATGAAAAAACATTTCTGGACTATTGGATTTTGGAGTTGATTTACAAGTATATGTTGTCCATTCTTTTATATGTAGTAAATTTATGTATAACTTTGTGTAAGAGAGGGGCGTTATAACTCTCTCTGGGATGATTATAAATGATAATCTATTACATTAATTTTGTAGAAATGCTATACAGTTCTTTTAAAGTCATATTATACAAAGTATATCAGAATATTTACAATTATTCAAGCAATTTCATCTTCCTTACATAAGTGGATACAGATTTAGGTAGTGTAGAAGCAATTTGAGGAATGAAGTGTCTCAATTTCTAATAGTATCAAGCCTGTATATTGTATTTATTTAGGAATATTTATTTATATACAAAATTGAATGCTTCATTATTTCTTATTATCTGGCCAATGTCATAAAAACCTAGTTTCATTGATCAAGGGCACTAATGGCCTTGAAAAGGTCCTTTTAAAGGTGTTGATTCTGAATACTTGAAACCACGAAGATTATTTTTCTTTCTCTTCATGGAAAATATTTCATACTGTACAAATTTTCATAATTTTTAGATGAAAGCAAAATGATATACTTACCTTCAAAGAAATGTGGAATACGGCAGAGTTGTATGAGGACACTCTTAGATTATAAAAGGTCAAGTTTAATGATGTTTCTAGTACATGATGATTACATTCAACATGGAATTAAAGGCATGCTACGATAAAATATTTGAAGCTATTTTTCTACTTACTGTTTGTGTCTCTACTAAAGTACTTTAGTTTTAAAATCCTGTGGAAACTGAGGAGAGTTCTTATTACTCTCTTTAAAATCATTCAATGAAATATGCATATGGTGCATATAATAATACTTGTGCTAAGCAGAAAAACACAGTTCTACTGCGTCTCCATATAATTAAAAATCTCTTTTTCATTAATTCAATTTTCTTTTGTTAAAATTTTCCCACAACTGTTAGACTAATCAGCCTTTAAAATTTATGAGCTATTTTTATGTATCATTTTAAAAGATAAAATACTTTGATCAATTGCCAGGTAACACTTCCAGTTTCCATTCAACACCCCGTTATTCCAGCACACGAAATTACTTTTAATTAACTATCATATTACCATGAATCTCTTTTTATGAAAGGAAGAAAAAATGTATGGTATCTTCTAAATGTATAGGCAAAAGAAATGATAAAAGTAGGAATACTACAGTATCTGCTTCTATCAATTTAGAATAATATTAACAACAACAAGAAAGAAATTTAGACCTAGTCTCAGTATAGAAGTACAACCTTCACTTTTTAGTGAGACTGCACATGATGGTATTGTCCTAAGAACTGAAACATAATGTGGTTAGCGTTCATCCAAGCAGATGCTATTAAAGGATATAGTTAAACATTCGGCTTAAAGAGAAGGAGTAATGTGTATTCTCCAGTTTTAACTGGTGTGTTATTACTCTGGTTTAGAAACAAAGCAGACCAAACCAAATTAATCAAAGAAAAACTTCTGACTTGATGACTTCTAATCAGTAAGACAAATCCTGCTCCTATGTAATTATGACAGAAAAATAAATAAAATAACAAATTAAAGAGTGGGAGTTTTCAAAATGGAAACTGTTCTAATTTATGTTCTATATTTTTTAAAAAATGAAGCAGTAATTGTACTTTTTTATAGTTTAGGCAATCCCTGTTTTTGAGAAAATAAAAGGGCAATAATACTGTAGAAGGATAATGCTAC
>RJWT010053226.1:0-10449 GCA_004365215.1 Cuniculus paca | reverse complement strand
GCGGTGCGGTGCGGTGCGGCGCGGTCCGGCGCGCGGCTCGGGGTCGGGCTCAGGGCTCTGCGGCCGGCAGAGGCGCGGGGAGCCGTGCGGAGGGGGCCGGCCCGGGGAAACCTTTATCCATCGCCAGCGGCCTCGGCGAGCAGGAGCTGCAGCAGGAGCTGGAGCCGCCGACCCTGGGAATGAATGGAAACGGCGAGCTGAGTCCCAGTCAATCGCAAACCAGTGCCTCCCCCAGAGGACAGACAGACACCCCGCTTTCCTCCTGTCACCTCCAGGGAGGACAGAGAGAGGATAACAGACACCCGATTTTTAAATAATGAAAACAATCTAGAGGTGTAGACTTGATCATCAGTTTAAAGTAGTAAAAACACACCACACACACACAAAATACAAGAATATTTAGACTCTTTTAACTTGATTCGGAAGCACAGCCGAACTGGGTGCTTTTGCTTTTTGCAATTCAGAAATAACTTAAGACAGTTAATAGGGGATGTTTAAAAATGTATCGCTACCCCACATTGTATTTTAAAAAGTCATGCATTAACTAAAGGGGCAGAAGCACCACGTATTAAGATTCGAATTCAGAAACACAATCTTTTACCCTAACACTACAGATTTAGCTTCACAGAGTTTCATTATTTTACATGAAATGTTAGGATACTGTAAAGCCATAAATGACTCCAGAACTTGAAAACAGCTACATTTACCCGATCACAAACACGCTCGGAAAACATACATCCAACTAGTTTTTATTCCTTTTATTTCCCACCAGTCAGCTGAAAAAAACCAAAAAATAAAATAAAAAAGTAAAAGACTCTCTAGGTCGAAGTTTCCACATTATTGAAAGGAACAGGAAAGTCTTAAGCAGCCTTAGGTACTTACACAGCCGGCCGCGCTCGGCGCTGGGAGGAATGCGCTCAATCCCTGCCTCTAACGCAGAAGACTTGCGCGCCCCGAGGCGCTGGCACAAGTATTTCATGGCCAAGGGTGTTCCACATTGCTAGCATTTCAGCTGGGCCTCAGAAGCACCCTCGAAAACTACTGATGGCAAAAGCAAGATGAGTACTTGTCGAGCAGCCGGCTACCTTACCACGCCGTATTCAGACATGTAAGATGGTTTTAAAATGTGATTAAAAATAAACTTTTATCTTAAATTCTGCAAATGCCCTACACAATCAGCTTTCATGCAAAGAACTTTCCACTTATTTTTAACCCCCGGGAGCCCTCTAGCGTCCTATTTGCAGACAGACTCGGGATTGTCCTTTAGCTCTGGAGGCAGCCCCTGCGGATTAGACGCCTGGAGACCCAGGGAGCCCTGGGCCCCTCTGTCCTCTCCATGAAGCCGGGAAGGAGGCGCCTGGCTTCCCAGACCAGCACTCACCTCGCTGTCTTAGCCGTTTGCTGAATGTCACTTGGCTCCCACCAACTCTGGGGGAAAAAGGCCTAGAGGTTCAGAAAATGCTAAGAAAGTGCTATTAGGAGTAAAGGTGGAAAACAGCCCGGAGAGATAAGAGTGCTGAGATAGGAAAGGACATTTATAGCGCAGGCCACACAGTGAGCAGGGAGCAGAAAGTGTCCCATCCCCGCTGATTGGAGGATTTTTAAAGACAGGTTAGCGATTGGCCTCCGGTGTCTACGTGTCAGGCACAGGGGCAGGAGCCGTGGTGACCTCAGGGTCCCCTGCAGGCGGACTCTTACTTGTTTCTGCAGCAAACAGAAGCAGAAGGCACAAAGAGGACAGGGCCTTTTCCGGGTAGGAAAGAAGGTTGTGACGCTGTGTGTGGGTGGGAAGTCAGAGTATGGTGTGTAACCCTAAAAGCACTACAGTTTATGGGGGAAAAACTCGAACGCATATAGAATGAGAGAAACCGCCAAGTGGGGAAGTGCCAAAAATTATAACAGGGATGTTATTTTAGCACTCTTAAAGCCAGGCCTTTCTTGCTATTTAAAAGTTAGGACCCAGAGTGGAAAGCAACAACACAATTCCAACAGGGACCTGTTGGTCAGGGCTAAACGGTCTGAGAATTCAGGCATCAACAGGATTCTTCTTGCCCCCCAGAACTCCTAAAACTCACACTGCTGTACGCAGAGGATTAGTTTCTAGAAAGTAAACACGAATATATTGGAAGGAAAGCATGGCAGCGCTGCTTTTTATAATTCTTATGATTTTCACATATTCAAAAGGACAACTGGCCTGAATCTTTAAAGACTAGAACTAATGGCTAGGGGTTAATAGAACATTTACCTACCGGGTTCAGTCACCAACATGGCAAAAAGTAAATCAATACATAAAAATTAAATGTCTTTAGCAGAGGCCAAATTATAATAAGCAGAAGCCTCCTTCAGTCATTTTTAAAACAACTCTTGTAGTAGAGAAAATAATACCTAGGAATTAGGTAAAGACTGTGAGCTGGTAAATTCGTCTGACCCCACCCCACCCAAAAACATCTTTATCAGACAAAGACCTCTGCGCTGCCTCCTCTGTGGGCCCCACCTCGGAGAAGGTGCAAGGAGGGACGCAGAGGGCGCAAGTGGGCCTGGCGCTTCCCTCTCCACTCGCTGGGTGTGGGCCCCTGTGGCCGGGAACAGTCCCTGCCTAAGAGAGAAATGGTGACAGCAGTCAGTTGCGATGTGTCTCCGCAGTGTCCCCCAAAGCCCAGGCTCAGAAGGTCTGGTGCCCAGCTGGCATCACTGAGAGGCGGCCAGATGGCAGGAGGAGGGGCCTACTGGGAGGAGGTCCACCCTGGGAGGGGCACACCTTGGGGTTTGCTCTGTCCCCCACTTCCTCTCCCCTTCTGTCTTCCCTCCCTCCCCTCCTCAGTCCCCCTACTCTCCTCTTCTTCTTTTTCTTTTCTCCCACTCTCCCTCTATCTCTCTCTCCCTCTGTCTCTGTTTCTCCATCTTTCTGTCTCCCTTTCTCTCTCTCCCTCTCTCTCCCTGTTTTTCTGTCTCTGTCCTTCTTTCCCTTTCTCTGTCTCCCTCTCTCTGTCTCTGTCTCTCTCTGTCTCCCTTTCTCACCCTCTGTCTCCCTTTCCCTCTCCCTCTGTCTCTTTCTGTCTCTTTCCCTCTGTCTCTCTCTCTTTCTTGCCTTCTGTCTCTCTCTTTCCCTCTCTCTCATTCTTTCCCTCTGTCTCTGTCTCTCTCACCTTGTCTCTCTCTCCCCCTTTCTCTCCCTCTGTCTCTTTCTCCATCTCTCTGCCTCCCTTTTTCTCTCTCTCCTTCTGTCTCTCTTCCGCTGTCTTTCTGTCTCTTTCTCTCCCTGTCTCTCTGTCTCCCTCTCTCTCTTTCTCTTTCTTTCCCTCTGTCTCTCTCTGTCTCCCTCTGTCTCTCTGTCTCCCTCACTCTCCCTCTCCCTCTCCCCAGTCTCCCCTCCCTTCTTATTCCTTCATGGCCACCATGAACTCAGCAGCTCTACCTTTCCACGCTTGTGCTAACCACCCCGGGTAGCTCTGCCTTGCCACAGTCCCAGAGCAACAGGCCCAAGTGCTCATGAACTAAAACTTCTGAAACTGTGAGCCAAAGTAAATGTTTCCTCCTTTTGGTTTGATGTTCTGGTATATGTCCACAGTAACACAAAACTGACTAACACACTCGTCCCCTAAGTTTCTTAGGAGTAAATGAGAGATGGTGATGGGGTGAGTGATCATTTGGAAGTCCACAATGTTTTTGCTTTTATCTCTTAGTCACTTTTCTGTTGCTAAGATGCAGTTCCTGACACCCATGATTTAAAGAAAAAGAGGGTGATTTTGGCTCAGAGTTCTAGGAATTTCAGTCCATGGTTGACTGGTTTAGACACAGAAACCACAGGGTAAAGGGCCAGGAAGAGGAAGGCTGCTGGGTTCATAGGGGCAGGGATGAGGAGAGAGCAGGGAAGAGCCAGGGAGAGAGATCTGCTCTGCAGATCATGCCCCCCAGGACCCACCTCCAACTAGGTGCCACCTCCTCACCACACGGGCAGCTCTGAGCTCATCTGTGAATTGATCCCCAGGTCAGCACAGTGCCCCCACGGACCAATCGCCTTCCAGTAGCTCTACCTCTGAACTCATGAGACACTTGGGCACCATCTATGTCTAAATCATGACAGTCCCCTCCCCAGCACATGCAGGTTTCTGAACTTCTCAGGAACCCTTCTCCCAGCTCTATCCTCTCAAAATGAAGGCATCATGGTGGAATGGGAAGCCAGCATGTAGAATTATTGGCATAACCAATTTATCACTAAAACCAATATACCTGATAAACAGACATCATCAGATTACAATCTTGTCATTTCTTCTACTGCCCAGTCGAACCTATTCTGGAGGTCAGTAGTTTGTATAAGAATCTGTGGTTGAATATTCAAGCAGGACTTCAGACTCTCTAGTTATACTTCCAGTTTCCATTAAAGTTCTCAAGTCATGGTGAGGAATAGACACATGCACACATGCACATTCATTTGAATTTTTTTTTATTTTAAAGAGAATAGAACAAAACAAAACAGAACAAAACAAAACAAAGCAAAAGAAAACAGAATAGAGTCAAACACAATATAGCATTTCAAAACAGAACACTGCAAGCTATACAGGTTTTCAAAACACAACAACAGGAGGTTAACAATGGTTACCCTAGTGTCTCTTGCTTTCTTCAAAATGGTTGTTCATACATTTACAGACAATAAACTCAAACAAAACAAAATAATATAAAACCAGATAAAACAAAAGAGCATTACAGGTCTTCAAGTCGGACAACAAGAAACCAGCAATGGCTACCGTAGTGTCTCATTTTGCAAAAGAGCTTTTCCTATCTTCTCACATATTGCCTTCAAATAGTAGGAAAGGGACTTAAACCAATCAAATCAAACAATAAAAGCACCATTGGATTTCACAACCATTTCTCCGTATTTATCAGGAATTTTGTATCTTATTGAGTTTCAGTTTCTTACACTAGGGAGACAATGTAGTGTTTACACATGTGTGTTTGGTTTATTTCACTTATGAGTATGGTCTCAAGTCTCATTCATTTACCTATAAAAGCCTCAATGTGATCATTTTTTATAGCTGAATAGTACTCCATTGTAAAAAAGTACCACATCTTCTTTATCCATTCCTCGATTGATGGGCATTTGGGTTGTTTCCAAGATTTGGCTATTACAAATTGTGCTGCTATAAACATGGGTGCACATATATCACTGTGGTAAGATGATTTCACTTTTTCTGGGAATATGCCCAGAAGCAGAATAGCTGGGTCAAATGGGACTTTCAGTCCTAGCTTTTTGAGAAACCTCCAGACTGACCTCCACAGTGGTTGCACCAGCCTGCACTCCTACCAACAGTGGAGAAGGGTTCCTTTTTCCCCACAGCCTCTCCAGCATTTATTGTTGGTGGTTTTCTTGATCCTGGCCATTCTTTCTGGAGTGAGATGAAATCTGAGAGTTGTTTTAATTTGCATTTCTCTGATGACCAATGATCCTGAACATTTTTTCATGTATTTATTTGCCATTCGTATTTCTTCAGCTGAGAAGTGTGTTTTCATCTCAGATGCCCATTTCTGGATTGGGTGTTTGAATTTCGAGGGCCTGATGTTTTTTAATTCTTTGTATGTTCTAGATAGAAGACCTTTGTCTGAAGGGCAGTTGACTAACATGTTTTCCCAATTTGTGGGTTTTCTTTTCACTCTGTTGGAGATTTCTTTTGACATGCAAAAACTTCTTAACAAGACAAGATCCCAGTTGTTGATTCTGGGAAGTGTTTCCCGTGCAATTTGACTTTTGTTCATGAATTCTCCACCTACCCCTATGTTTTCAAGATTTCTACCTACTTTGTTTTCCAGAAGATTTAGTGTTTCTGTTTCAATGTTTAGATCTTTGATCCATTTTGACATTAGTTTAGTGTATGGTGATAGGCTTGGTCTAATTTTAGTCTTCAGCATATGGAAAGCCCATTTTTCCAGCGCCATTTATTAAAGAGGCTATCTTTCTTCCAGTGAACATGTTTGGCCCCTTTGTCAAAGCTAAGGTAGTTGAGTGTGTTTGTACTTGGGGTTGTATCTTCCAATCTATTCCATTGATCCTCAGGTCTGTTTTGATTCCAGTACCATGCTAATTTGATTACAGTAGTTTGTAGTATAATTTCAAGTCTGGGATTGTGATGCCTCCTGTCCTGCCCTTGCTACCCAGAAGTGCTTTTGCTATTCTAGGTCTTTTTTGGTTCCAGATGAATTTTAAGAATAATTTCTCTAGATCTGTGAGGTATGCTAATGGTATTTGGATAGGAATTGCACTAAATCTGTATAATAATTTGGGAGAATGGCCATTTTCATAATGTTTGTTCTTCCTATCCATGAGCATGGAATGTCTTTCCATTTTCTGAGATCCTCTTTGATTTCTTTTTTCGGAGTACTGTGATTTTCATTGAATAGATCTTTTGCTTCCTTTGTTAGGTTGATTCCTAAGTATTTCATTTTTTTCGATGCTATTGTGAAGGGTGTGGTTTCTCTTGTTTCTCTATCAGTGAGTTTGTTGTTTGTGTACAGGAATGCGACTGATTTCTGAGTATTGACTTTGTATCCAGCTACATTACTGAATTTGGTTATGATATCCAGAAGTCTTTCTATGGAGTTTTCTGGGTCTCCTATGTAGAGTATCATGTCATCTGCAAATAGTGATAACTTAACTTCTTCCTTTCCTATTATTCCTTTTATTTTTGTCTGTTGTCTAATTGCTCTGGCTAATGTTTCCAGCACTATATTGAATAGGAGCGGTGAAAGTGGACATCCTTGTCTTGTTCCTGATTTTAGAGTGAAAGCTTTCAGCTTTTGACCATTTAATGTGATACTGGCTGTTGGTTTGTCATAGATGGCTTTTATCAGATTGAGGTAAAGGCCATCTATTCCAATTTTCTGTAGGGTTCTTATCATGAAAGAGTGTTGGACTTTATCTAAAGCTTTTTCTGCATCTATTGAAATGACCATGTGGTTCTTATCTTTGGCTCTATTGATATGTGTATTACATTTATTGATTTGCATATGTTGAACCATCCTTGCATTCCTGGGATGAATCCCACTTGGTTATGGTGTATAATCTTCTTGACGACTTGTTGCATTCTGTTTGCCAGTATTTTATTGAGGATTTTTGCATCTATGTTCATTAGGGAGATTGGCCTGTAGTTCTCTTTCTTGGTTGGGTCTTTCTCTGGTTTTGGTATTAGGGTAAGACTTGCTTCCAGGAATGATTTAGGGAGACTTCCTTCCCTTTTGATTTCATTGAAGAGTTTGAGGAGTGTTGGCATTAAGTCTTCCTTGAATTTCTTGTAGAACTCAGCTGGGAATCCATCAGGACCTGGACTTTTCTTGGTTGGTAAGGTTCTAATTATATTTTCGATTTCATTAACTGAAATTGAATTATTCAGTAGTTTTACATCTTGTTGGTCCAGTTTTGGTAATTGATATGTTTCTAGAAATCTATCCATTTCTTCGGTGTTATCAAACCTATGAGAATAAAGATTTTCGAAATAGGTATTGATGATCTTCTGTATTTCCACATGGTCTGTAGTGATTTCACCCTTTTCATTCCTTATTGTATGGATTTGAGTTTTCTCTTTCCTTTTTTTAATAAGGTTGGCTAGTGGCTTATCAATTTTATTTATTCTTTCAAAGAACCAGCTCTTTGATTCGTTGATTCTTTGTATTATTTTCTTAGTCTCAATTGCATTAATTTCTGCTCTGATCTTTACAATTTCCTCCCTTCTTTTGGCTTTGGGTTGGGCTTGTTCTTCTTTTTCTAGATGTTTCAGGGGTAACATCAGATTTCTTATTTGCATTCGTTCTGTTTTCTGGATGTGGGAATTCACCGCAATAAGTTTCCCTCTGAGGATTACTTTCATTGCATCCCACAGGTTCCGGTAGGTTGTATTTGTATTTTCATTTGCTTGTAGATATTGTTTAATTTCTTCTTGAATTTCCTCTGTGACCCATTCATTGTTCAGGAGTGTGCTATTTAATTTCCATGTGTTTATGGAGTTTTTGCAATTTCTTTTGTCATTAATTTCCAGTTTGATGGCACTGTGATCAGATAGTATGCATGGGATAATTTCAATTCCTTTGCATTTATTTCAGCATGTTCTATGGGCCAATATATGGTATCTTCTAGAGAATGTACCATGTGAAGCTGAGAAGAATGTATACTCCGATGTTGTTGGGTGGAAAACTCTGTAGACGTCCACCAGGTTCATTTGTTCACAGGTTTGATTCAGTTCTGTTATTTCTTTGCTGATTTTCTGTCTAGTTGATCTGTCTCTTTGAGTCAAGGGTGTGTTAAGGTCTCCTGTTATCATTGTGTTATTGCTTATTTGATTTTTCATTTCTATTAATATTTGTTTTATATAGTTGGGTGCTCCCATATTTGGTGCATATATATTTAAGATTGTTATTTCTTCCTCTTGGAGTTTTCCCCTATCCAGTATGTAGTGACCTTCTTTATCTCTTTTGACCATTATTTGTTTGAAGTTCACATCATCTGCAAACAGAATAGCTACCCCTGCTTTTTTCTGGGTTCCTGTTGCATGGATTATTGTTTTCCATCCTTTGACTTTCAGTCTATGAGTTTCCTTTTGGGTTAGATGGGTTTCTTGTAGACAGCATATGGTTGGATGTTGTTTCTTGATCCATTCTGCCAGTCTGTTCCTTTGATTGGTGAATTGAGGCCATTTACATTAATGGTTATAACTGATATATACTGGCTTGTTTTAGTCATGTTATCTTTCTGCAGTGGTTTCTCTACCTTTTCCCTCTACTTAATTGTTTGCCCTACTTGGTGTTCTTCTTCTATTGATGTTTTTGATGTCATAGCTATTTTCATGTCTATCTAGAGTATCTTTCAGTATTCCTTGCAGGGTTGGTTTGGTGGTCATAAAGTTCTTCAGCTGCTCTTTGTCATGGAAGTATCTTATTCCTCCATCAATTTTGAAGGATAGTTTTGCAGGGTACATCAGTCTGGGTTGGAAGTTGTTTTCCTTTAGGACTTGAAATACTTCACTCCATGCTCTTCTTGACTTCATTATTTGTGTTGAGAAGTCTGCTGTAATTCTGATGGGCTTTCCTTTATAGGTGATTTGTTTCTTTTCTCTCACAGCTTTTAATATTCTGTTCTTACGTTGAATTTCTGGAATGCTTATAATTATATGTCTGGGTGTTGATTTATTTTAGTTATGGCTAGTTGGAGTTCTATATGCTTCACTTATCTGTATGTCAGTTTCCTTTCCCATGTGTGGGAAATTTTGAGCTATGACTTCTTTAAACAGTGATTTTATATCACTTGTGTTTTCTCCTTCTTTTTCCTTTACACCTATTAGTCTTATATTGTTTTTGTTTGCATCGTCTTGCAACTGCTTAATTGCTATTTCCTGATTCCTTGTTATTTTTAAAAGATGTTTCCTTTCTGCCTCACTTGCTGCAATCATGTGTTTGAGGTCTGAAATTCTATTTTCACATTCATTGAGGTGGCTTTGCCACTTTCAATGGCCTTCTTGATTTCCTGGATATCTCTTTGAATCTGTTTCATGCATTCTAATTCTTTCTTGTATTCTTCATTCAAGGTTTCCATCCTTTTGCAGTGTTCCTCTATTTTTTCAACTATATCTTCTTTAGATGTGCTGAGCATTTCTTTCATTACATTTATCATCTCTTGTTTTACCTGGGAAATCATTTCTAACCTCAGTTCCTTTAAAGTTTCATAGAGTTGTTTCTTTACTTCAGTTGCTATCATTTCCGAAGTTTCAGGTGTGTGGCTCATATTTTCTTCTGTGTCCATGTCTCTTTGGCTTGTTTGGGAAGGACTGGAGGTGCAAGATTGCATTTTGCTCTTCTGTTTTGTCATTTTCCTGTATTCCACTGTGGGAGGTGAATCCAACGTGCACAGTTGAGGTGCCAAGGCTAGGTGAAACTCACAATGCACAACTCAGCTCCAGCCAAGATTACCACTGTGGCTGTTCTGTGGCTGGGCGGTGTCTGGGTGTAGCCCAGGCAGGATGCCAGGGAACCTCCGAACTTTCTGTGCCAATGGTGAAGGGGTGCACACTCCTACCTGTCTATTGGCAAGGTCCCAAGCTGCACAGCCAGGTGGAATTTGCTATGCACACCCCCAATGCAAGCAAGGCCCATAGAAGCAGCTGCTGGGCCACTCTGGGTGAATGGGTGGGGCCTAGGCAGCACCCCAGAGATGCTCGAATGGCCGGAGCCAATGGGGGACAGACATAAACCCCCACCGGGCTCCTGGCGAATTCACAAGCTGAATGGCTAGGTGGAATTCGCTGGCCGCGCCCCCAACCCAAGTCAGGCCCAGAGCAGCTGCTCTGGGTGAAGAGGGGGGCGCAGGAGGGCCCAGGCAAGCAGGACCTCAGGGACGCCCCGAAGGTCCGTGGCTGACGGGGGCTGGGCGCAGATTTCTATGGGTCTGGTCGCCTGATCCCAAGGTGCACA
>RJWT010053225.1:0-10442 GCA_004365215.1 Cuniculus paca | reverse complement strand
AACTACCGAAGAAACATCCTTAAACCTAAAAAAGTTAAAAATTCCTTCCTAATTAGGAAGGTATCTTTTGAAAATTTGGACCTGTTCTTTCTTTCTTTTTCTTTCTTTCTTTCTTTCTTTCTTTCTTTCTTTCTTTCTTTCTTTCTTTCTTTCTTTGTCAAGCTACGTAGAACTTTGGATACAGTCATGCATAATGGATCTTTGTCCTTAACATATTTGGAATTTTAGTGCAATCAAAGAGCTCATGGATGTATTAAAATATGTCTCTGTGGTTAATAAGTTGAAATCTAAAATCATAGGATCTGAATTGTAGACCATATTGATTTTTAAATTTCATTGTAACATGTTTCACAAAATTTTTTTAACTTAAACTCAGTAAAATTAAGTAAGAATATATAAAGATAAAATAGTCACTAAAATGTCTAACAAGGATCTTGATTACATCATTATATAGACTGGTTGTAGGGTTAGATTATTTCTTTACAGTGAAAAAAATGTCAACTACATCAAGCACATGAAATGGACAGGCTGCAGACAGAGGTTTCCAAGTCAAGGTCTAGGTGGTTTTTTTTTTTTTCATTCTTCCTACTAGATTTCTGGCTGTCCTTCAGTGCATATAGCAGCTCTTTATGCTTTTATTTGCATGAGATTTTGTGTAGTCAACTTTTCAAGAATAGTCACTGCTATTTAGCTTATGTCTCTATAGAAAAAAGACACTACATCCTGCCTCTCTATGAGGCAGCATAATAGTTCTTCAAAATAAAGGCAGTCTTCTCCTTCACTAACTCCAAGTACAGAAGATTAATAGAGAGTGTTCAGGAGATATTGTCAAACTCCTTTTTTTCAGTCTAGTGAGAAGTATTTTGGGACACTGAATTCACGAAAAGACATAAATGTTACAACTTTCAGTTTTTGTCCTATACTCACTAGTTGGCATCTGATCAAATGTCACAACCCATGTCCCTGAATCTTCATCTGCCAAACAGAATGCAGACATACTTTAAATATAGACCAAATCCTAGGTATCTGAAACCAAATGCTGAAATGAGTTCTTCTGTCCCAGTTAAAGTGCTGAATGAATATTGTGCAAATACAAAGGAACTGATAGAGTGGAATAGAACTGTGGACTGAAAATGTCTCAGATGGCATAATGACAGCTGGAGAAGTTTAGATAAGAAAAAATGAAATGTCAGAATTCTTGTCTTTGGGGCTTATGGTCTGCTGGCATATGCTTCTGTTGAAACTGAGAGACCCTACCTAATCCAACTGTTGAAAAGGGCTGGTTGAGAAAAAATTAACTAATGCACTTCCTACTATGATACAGAAAAGAGTCCTATTTAAAACTTTAGGACAACAATGAACCATTCGGATATATATATATATATATATATATATATATATATATATTCAGTTTGTCTGATTTAGAAAATTAGAGACAGGAGCTATCTACATAGTACTCAAAGCAAAAAGCAATTTATGAAAATATATGCAGAGCTATTTTTCATGCTGGGAGAGAGTAACACTTAAAAAATATTTAAAACTCAAACAATTTTACCTTTGCAATTTCATTGCGATGCCACTTTTATTGAAGTGTTCAAACACAGATATGAATGAGTGCTACTACACTGCCACCTGGTGATTAGGCAGGTAGGAGATATTTGGGTAAAATGCCTGACATAATATATTTATTATGCATATTTATCATACTGAATTTCTCTGATTACACCCAAATTTGCTAATCACATGAAGATTTTTTATAACACATTATATATTATCAAACAGTATGCTCTTGGTGAATTTTCAGGTGCGTTCTATAAAAACGTATGTTTTCCATTTTGTATTTACTTGCAGCTCAATCCTTTAGTTTGTACAAAGTAAATTAGCAAACGCATTGCAGAGGTTCCAGAGTAGTGATCCATCCTGGAAGTGCGGAATAACAGGGGTGACCTGACCTAAATTTCTTCTACTTCAAATGTTTGTTTTAGGTTAGCAATCTTGATTTGCACTATCAAACTTTCAGCTGAAAGTTACTCATTGATTTTTATACTACTCCCCTTTCTTTTCAAAAACAATTTGGTCTAGGTTAGAATAGCTTAAGCAAATGAAAGTTGGATGGTAAAGGCAACAAATGCAAATAAAAGAAGGGAACAAAATATGTGAGCATTAAAGAAAGTGTTATGTTTTTTGTTACTTTTTTTTTTTACTCTGGTAAAAATGATAAACCATTTTAATCAAATATACAAGTTAAAATTACAATATTGTTAGGCAACTAATTTAAGGGCATATTAATTTATATGTGCTAATCACAGCTATTGGAATCGACTTCTGTGAATTTCCCTGTCTGCATGTTCATACCTGCTAACCTGTAAGAGAATTTAGTGAGAATGAAGACTGAGCAAGCCATGGAGAAAATCACGTGGCCGAGCCACACTGCAGCAACTCAGCTCTTCCTTAACAGAGAAAAAGTAACCCTTAAATTCAAAAACTTCAAAAAGTAAAGACAACTGTGTGTCTTCCACACACGGTGTATTCTTAGTAATTGTGATAAATTAAGAGAAAGTAGTTAGCCATTAATGTAGATTTCTGGTGGATTTAAATCATCCACTTTTCAGAGCACTACTCAAAATGTGATATCAAATAAACTTTTTGGTAGGAGGTGAATTAATCACTTACTTATTCAAAACCACCTTCAGCTATGCATGTGCCAAAAAATTCTACCCTGCTATTGAGGGCCTAACTGCTACATATAGGCATTCAAATAGGCATGAGATCCATACACTACATGCAGATTGGTCGTATGCATTACAGGATTGGCACATGCTTTTGTTATTATAAAGGGTAAGATCTTACTGTTCTATCTATGTAGCTCAAATGGATATTAATGAAAGGAGTCAAACAGGCTGGGGATCTAGCTCAGCGATCTAAGTGCCTGCCTGGCAAGCGCAAGGTCGTGAGTTCAATCCCCGGTGCCGCAAAAAAAAAAAAAAGGAGTCAAACAGTAAAACCAGTCTGGTGGGGAGGTAAGTGAAGGATAGGGAGATAGGATGTTTGCAGTGCTGTACTGACATACAGAAAAATTTTTTTTTCCTATTTAGATGGTTTTATCCAATGATATTTTTATCCCTCATTAATGTATTAGTTAGTGTATTTCCGTGACTGGGCCAGTCACGGAATATTGGAAAGTTAATTTATTAGAGCAGAGATTTGTTCATTGAACTTCAGGAAGAAATAAAGAACACATTATTAAACATAGTCTTGAAGAAAGATTATTGAGCAGTATGTTTTTTGTAGAATCTTTTTCTAATCACAGACAATCAGATCTAAAATACTGTGAGCAGTCCCAGTCTCTGCTTTTCTAACAGACAGTGAGAAAGACACTATCTATGCTAGCAAGCTGGGGCAGGCCTGCTGCCTGCATCTCACTCCCAGGCCCATGTTGAGTCTTCAACCTTCCACCAAGAGGAGAATCTTGGTGGAACAATTTTGCTAGCACTGAGTGACAAAAAGAAGACAGAGAGGTCCTCTGTTCTGTTATTCTCTGTGTTATAAACAGCCGAGGAGACCTCAGCAGAGGGCAAGGACCAATAAATCTTAGCTTGACTGAGATTTCTAAAAGGACGATACAAAACAACAACAACAAAATAAAAACACAAAGCTGTTCAATTTGGAAATATGGAGACAGAAAGAAAGCAGTGAATTTTTGTACAACCAGAAAGAGTGACATGTTCACCAAATTTGAGAATCTAAGCATGATATCTGTGGGCGGAATGCTTTATAACATAAAACAATGTTAATCTTTATCTTATTAGTGGAGTAATAGATCTTGACAACCATACCAGTTCTCTTTCTTCCTATTAATTTATCCACTCTGTAATGCCAAACCGAAATTTACCGTAATATGCATTTCTGCTTCTTTCTTAGAATCCCATAGATTCAGTCTAAATGTGGGATAGTTGCTTAAAACTGAAGCTGTTGCTAATAGAGAGATTTTAGTAAAGGTAAAAAATTAAATTTAAAAAACATTGTACAGGATTTTTAAATAATGTCAGGTAGAATTGAAGAAAATAAAATGCAGTTACCTTCAATTTCAACGGCTTGTCACTTTTGGCTTCCTCATTCTCTGTCCTTAAAACTGATTTTTCCTGTTTTTCTTCAGCAAGCTGTAGCTACCACTTATGTGGTTGCTTTTTGGAAGAGACTCCAGGGGCTCTATGTCTTCATTCTATGAAATGACAAGCATGTGGTGGATAACTTAGTGGGAATTGTAATAGCACATATATTATGGAATAAATTGTCACATTCCAAAGATCATTACAATAATGGTGATTCCTGCGGTCATATTAATAAGTAAAAGCTACATCTGTACTAGAAGTATCTAAAATAAGTATTTTTATGGCAGAATTCAATAGCTCACTATTGCAGTATATTTAAGTTCACAAATCAACCAAGACATTTAAAAGTGACATTCAATCAGAAGATGGATTAACAAGAGATTATTATACCTAGGGACTAAAAGGCATTATTTCCTATCTTAGCACTTTTTCCTATAAAAACATATTACTTCCTAACTTAGTTTATATTACTTATAAGCTAACAAAATTTCAGCCAAAAGATATGTTTTTCTACAATATATCCTCTTTTGCTTTATGGTTTTATAATTCCCTACTCCAAAATGTAAAATGGACATTTGTATTTAAAATTATTTATTTGAATTCTTTGAAGCCTGCATATAAATAGAAGTTCTAGGCATTTCTCTAAAGAAGTTTTATATGATTTTTATAATTAAAAGTTGATTTATGGATGATAGTTTGGGTAGCAAGACTTTAAATCATCTCTTGTTTTGTAATGCTAGTTGGGTCAGAATTACTGAACACATATAGGGCCTCAAATGGGAGACAAGGAATAAATCTGGGGATAGTTTTAAGATGTAGATTGTTAGCAGAAAAATGCGTTCATAGGAGTCAGTTTTCAAAATTTGTGAAACAAAAGAACAAAGTAAAAGAAAAATAATTAAAGGACATCACCTAACAAATAGTTATCATGCACTAACATTCTGTCTTTTTCAAGACCAAACAAAACTCATTAATAGGAAGGTTTGGTAACTCTTAGCACGTTAAAGAACAGTAAAATGTACTAATGGTGAAGCAACTTGAACAAGGCTTTCCAAATATAGAAATTATAGTTCTGAAAAAATCTTGTTTTAAGTCGAGTTGCCTCAACATTTGAAAACAGAATAATGACACTTGGAAAATACAGTTTTAGAGTTTTTCATTTAATGAAAGCTCGATTGAAACTGAAATCCACCATTTAACTGGATTGAGAAATTGGAGTTCTTCAATTAAGTCTTCCAAAGTGTTTACAAAGCTACAGAATTAGAAGATCCAAAATCTATGTGAAAGTTCTTTCCAAATCTCTGGCTAATCACAGAACTGAGTATGTACCAGGAAGAATCCAATGAGAACCTACACCTACTGATATAGTTGGAAGAGGGAAAGTTTCAACTACAGACCTCTCGAGTTTGGTGTTAAGCCATGGTAATTGCCTGGTAAAACAAAAATCAGTGCTCTTCAGGGGAAATCATTACACAGCAGAATCCATATTCTCCACAATGCTGTAAGCATAATTTCCAATTAACAAGCAAAAATTATTAAATATACAAAGGAAAATGAACAAAATGTTAAACCCCTACAGTTATACTACTAGAACTTCAGCAATTGGATTCTTAAAGTGTACTAGGGTATATATGTGTGTCAAAGTCATTTTGATATTTTTAAACTATATGATATTTTCATGTGGAATTTATAGCTGCAATATATATTTAGATATAGATATACAGATATAGATATGTAATAACCTAAAAAATAAGTTGTAAAACAGTGTTAAAAGTTGATATAGTAAGTAATTTAATGTAATGTTTTTTCACATAATATTATATGTTGCATTTTTCTAGACATATACACAAGAAAATAGTTTTTGGTTAATAATTTTAGGAAGATGAGATAGAATTTTTAAGTTTTTTTCATTATTTGCATTTTAAAAATATGGATACTGAACTATTATTTATATTTTACTTGTAACATAAAAACTCATTGAGTCAATATTTCTGCACCTTTATGGGGTATATTATGGTAATTTGATGCATGCATATAATATAGAATAAATCATGGTAATAACTATTTCTATCTCTTCAAAGAGTGAATAGTTTTGCATAATGGGAATTTTGTACTCTTCTAGTTATTGTGAAATACATCATGAATTGTTTTAATCAATAGTTATCCTATAATGCTGTGTTAAACCAGAACTAAATCTTCCTCTTTGTGTTTTTATGTCCCTTATTGAATTTCTTTCCAACTCCCTTCCCCCCACCCTTGCTAATCTCTAGTGGCCACTGTTCCAATCAGTTCTTCTAAGAGACATAATTACTAGCTTCCAAAAATGGATGAGAATGTATGGTATTTGTGGTTTCTCTGTATGACTTATCTCAGTTAACCTAATGACCTTCAGTTCTTTCCATGTTGCTGTAAATGGCAGGATTTTTTTCTTTTTATGGCTGAAATGTATATTTACATCACATTTTCTTAGTGCATTCATCCACTGAAAGGCATCTGGACTGTTTCCATATTTTAGCTATTGTGAAAAGTACATAAACATGGGAGAACAAGTATCATTTTAATATAGTGATTTAATCACCCCTGGGTATAAACTCAGTACTGAAATTGTTGGATCATACGGTAGTTTTATATTTAGTTTTTGAGAAATTTCCATTACTTTCCATAATGGCCATGCTAATATATATTCCCACAATCAGTATATAAGCGTTACCCCCTTTTGTATATTTTTAATACATAATAGGTTCATCTTGGGAAATTGATACACATACACATCCCATCTTGTTCCTTTTTTCCATCCCTTCCCCCATTCTCCCTGTCTCCCTCATTCAAAGATCTTCTTCCCACCTCCATAAAGTCCACTTTCCTATTTCCTACCATCTCTTTTATTTTGCTCATTAAATCATTTATATATTGGATTTTTCATGCAAAAGAGACCATGAAATAGTTAACCTTTTATATCGATGATAGCCACTCTGCATGGAGTAACCGGATCTCTCACTGTGGTTTTTATCTACCGTTCCCTGATGATTAGTGAGACTAGAAGTTTTTTCATGCACTTGGTCATTTATATGTCTTCTTTTGAGAAATATCTAATTCTTTAATCCATTTTTAATTGGATTATTTTTGTTTCCAGTGTCTCAGTTTCCTTATATTTTCTGGACATTAATTTCTTGTCACATAGATATTTTTAAAATATTGTCTTCTATTCTTGAGGTTGTCTCTTAGTTTTATTTCCTTTGCTGTGCAGAAGCCTTTTCTTTTGATATAATCCTATTTGTCTATTTTTGCATTTGTTGCAAATCTTTGGGATCCTATCTAAAATATTATTGCTTAGGCCAATATCTTGATATGTTTCTCCTCTTTTATTTTTGCAATTTTATAGCCATACGTCTTACATTTAGGTCTTTGATCCATTTTGCGCATAGCAAGAGGAAGGAATCTAATTTCATTTTGTATATGTGTGTATCCAATTTGTGTGCACCATTATTGAAGAGACTGTCATTTTCTACACTGTATTTTCTTGGTAACTTTGTCAACACTAAGTTCTGTGTTCTCTATTCTGTTCAATTGGTGGATTTTTATGACAGTGCCATGAAATTTTGGGTCTAAAGCTTTGTATTCAAGTTTGAGTCCAGTATTATTTCTTGTTTTTTATTTTATTTGTTTTATTTTTTTGTTCAGGATTGTTGAGGATTTTCAGGTATTTTTGTACCTCCATGTGAATTGTAATACTTATTTTTTTCTTTTTCTGTGCAAAAAGTCATTGATATTTTGATGGAAATTACATTAAATCTACAGATCACTTTATGTGCTATCATTTTAATGATAGCAATTACTCCAATCATGAACACAGGATTTCTATCAATTTTTTGTTTACTCAAAATATATTTTAGTCAGTGTTTTATAACTTTCATTGTGTTGATCTTTTATTTCTTGGTTATACTTACTGCGAAGTATTTTACTTGTTTTAGTGGGTATTGTGCATGTGATTGATTTCTTTATCTCTTTTTAGGAAATTTATTGTTCTTATAACAAAATGCTACTGATATTCTTGTGTTTATTTTGAATCCAGAAAATTTACTCAATTCATTTGTTACTTCTAACTGCTTTTTGATTTTTCATTATTTAAATTTTCATAAGCATAAAATCATGTTATTTGCAAACATGAGTTGGCATTTTCTTTGACAATTTGAGTGGACTTTTTTTCTTTCTTTTGACTAATTTAATTACTAAAATACCCACTATTGTACCAAATAACAACAGTGGAAGTAGAAGTTTTTGTTCTATTTTCTATCTTACAGCTTTTCTCCATTAGGTATGGTGCTGGTTTTAGGCTTTTCATAGGCAGACTTTAATGTTCTGGTGTTTTGCAGTATATTCCTGATTTATTGAGAGTTTTTATCATGATCAGCTATTGACTTTTACAAAACGTTTTCTTTTCTGCATCTATTGAAATGCTAATATGGCGTTTGCTCTTCATTCTGTTCATGTTACATAGCGTTTATTGATTTGTGTATGTTGAAACATCTTTTTATCCCTGCGATGAGTCCCATTTGATCATAGTGCATGATTTTTTGATCTGCCTTTCAATTTCAATTGCTAATATCTTATTGGCAACTTTTTCATCTATGTTCATCGGGGATATAGCTTATCATTTGCCTTTTTGTTATCTCTTTATCTGATTTTGGTATCAGAGTAGTACTGAATTTATAAAAAGACTTTAGTACCGTTCATTCCATTTCGTATCTTTGAAATAATTTAAGAAAAAATTGATCTAGTTCTTCCATAGATATTTTGTAGAATTTAGCAGCAAAGCCATGAGGCTATGGGCATTTTGGGGGTGGGATATTTATGAACTACTGTTTTATGCTCTTACTCCTTATTGGACTGTTTAGAATGTCTTCATCTTCTGCATTCAGATTTAGTAAGTTTTATGTGTTCAGAAATATATCATTTTTTTCAGGTTTATAGTTTATTGCATATAATTATATGATATATATACTTAGCATAACAGTTTCTTATAATCTTTTGTTTTACAGTGGTACCAGTTATATTGTATTTTTTATCACCTATGATAAAATTTACTTAGGTCTCCTTTTTTTCTTGGTTAGTATAGCTAAAGGTGTGTTGATTTTGTTTATACCTTCAAAAATCAATTCTTAATTTCATTGAACTATTGCATTGTTTTTATTTTCAATTTTATTCATATGTTATGAGATTTAATATTTCTCACCTTCTAATAATTTTGATTTATTTTTTTCTTGATTTTCTAAGTTTGTGAACTATATTGCTAGTTTGGTATTTGATATCTGCCCTATAATTTTGACAGGAATATTTATTGCTATAAACTTCCCTGTTAGTACTGTTTTTGCTATACACCACAATGAATATATCTTTAGTCATTTTGATTTGTTTCTAAGTTTTTAAAACGTTCCCTTTTAAATTTTTGTAATTATAGTCTTTTGCAGCATAGTATTCAGTTTCCATTTATTTGTATACATTCCATTCCTGTTTAAAGTTTTGTTTTATTATGGTCTAAAAGTATACATGATACAGTTTAACTAAATTCTTTAATTTATAAAGCCTTAGTTTATTGTTTAACATATAACGTATCCTGGAGAACGTTCTGGGTCTTCAAGAGAAGAATGTGTCTTCTACCACAGGTTGATGAAATATTTTGTGTGTTGGAACCATTTGTTCTATGGTATGGTTCAACTCGGATGTCTGTTATCCTCAATGTACCCATTGAGGAAACTGAGGCATAGAAGTTTCCAAATATTATCGTATTAGAGTTTACCTCTGCTGTTAAAGCTAATAATATGTACTTTATATATTTGGGTGGAGATATATATATAGCTGAATTAATACTTTATCAATATATAATGAGCTTCTTTATGTCTTTTTCTAGGTTTTGATTTAAAGTCTGTTTTACTGATATGAAATAGCTACTTCTACTTACATTTGGTTTCCACTTGTGTGAAGGATTTTCAGATCCTTCATTTTTAGTCTCTGTGTGTCTATGGCAGTGAAGAGCATTTTTCGTAGTCATAATATAGTAGGGTCTGAGATTTAATCCACTTAGCCATTCTACATGCCTTCTGAGTGATGAATAGAACCCATTTATGTTCAAGGTTATCATTTATAGATTTGAACATATTCTTGTCATTTTCTTAACAGTATTCTGCTTATGTTATGTATTTTTGTTCCCTTTTACCTCTTGTCATTTATGTAATTAGATAGTTTTGCCAAGGTTTGATTCTGTTCTTTTTCTATTTTATGTATTTTTTCTTCTAGTGAGTTTTATATGGTCTTGTGGATTTATGATGGTAG
>RJWT010053224.1:0-10451 GCA_004365215.1 Cuniculus paca | reverse complement strand
CAAGGACATTTTGGGAGTGCTACACCCACCCTGAAAGGGGGAGGGGTGGTGGCCTGTGTTCAACAATGTAAGGGATGGAGAAGAGGCTTGAGTTTGCTCTCTTTTGCTCTGGCTGCTGCCTTAAAGTGTTGCCCCAGTGCCATGCTGCCCTGCCTTGGAGTCAGCTGATTATGGACCGAAATCTCCAGAAACTGTAAGCTAAATAAACCTTTTTTCTTCCCTAATTTTGGGTGTCAGGTGTTTGTCTCAGCAATGAAGAAAAATAACCAAGACACATCATTTCCTACTAATCAACAAACCCACTGGCCTTTTCTTGGTCCTCTTGGTCCTCATTTTCATTCACCTGTCTACAGCAATACTGTTCCAATTTTTCTATCCCAATAACTACCCCACCTCAACTATTACTTTTATATTATCACAACCCATTCCCTTACTCATCCCCATTGCTCTATTCTCTCCCCTTACAATTTATCCAGTAAATCACAGCCAGATTACTCTTAATATTTCTCTAGTCTTCTCAACTGTTCACACTCCCACTTTGTACTACAGTGGCTCATTAATTGCTAATGATTTGGGGGGAGAGAGTAATAAGGCATGATTCCTGTCAACCAAACTGTAAATAACAGCAACACCTAACACATTTTGGTTGTATGCTATGTACATACAGAACTTGATAAAATGTTAAACATTCTACCTGCAAGCACATCAGTCAATCCTCACAACAGCTATTATGAAGTAGGGACACCATGTAATTCTTCAGGGATGAGAAAAATAAAGCTTAAAGACTAAGCAACCAATCCAAGGAACCACATCCAGCAAGTTATTTTTATTTTATGCCAAGCCCATCCTCTTAAACAGTGTGCTACACTGTTTCCACAAATACTTATATCCAGCCTAGCCCCCTTTGATTGCAAAACTCATCTATCCAATCAGCATCTTAACAGCTCTGTCAGGATGTCCCAAGAGTATCTTGTACCAGCTGAGCATGGTGCCATATGGCAGTTATGCCAGCAGTTTGGGAAGTTAAGGTGGGAGGATATCCCAAGTTTGGAACCTGCCTGGGCAACTTATCAAGACCTTGCCTAAAATAAAAAATAAAAGTGGTGCTAAAGATTTAGCTCTGTGCAAATGCCTTGTGTTCAATCCCGTGTGTGTGTGTGTGTGTGTGTGTGTGTGTGTATATATGTATTTTTTCATCAATACATTCAAAACACTAGGGCAGTCCAACTTCAGTGAAGCACTGTACTAACCAACTACTCATACAAGCCAGAAATCTGGACACCAACTTTTTTCCAGTTTTTTTATTGATATATGTATGTGGTACATAATGATTACATTCATCATGGGAAGTTCATACATGTACATAACACACCTTAATTTTTTTTTCCCTGCCTTCCTCTTTCCATCTCTTGGTCCCCTTCCCTTTTGCAAACAATCTACCTATTTACTATTATCTTTTATTTTGCTCTTTGTTTAAATTTTGGGTTTCTCATATAAGAGAAACCATATGATATGTAAGCTTATGTGTTTTATTTATTTCCCTTAACATTACAGTCTTAAGGTACATCAATTTTCCTACAAATGATTCAAGTTTATCCTTACCTTCCATATCCAGCCTATTACCAAATCCTGTCCAGTTTTGGCCTCCTAATCTCTGTATCGCCTCTTCCTGTCTCCAGCACTACCACCATACTCCAAGCAGCTACTTCCTTCTATCTCCACTGCTGTCACAGCCTGGCTCATCTAGAGTTACTCATTGTAGTTTTTTTCTACCCACTCTCAGTGATGTAACACAAATGATGCTTTTTTGCCCTTCAGGATAATGATTTTAAAACACAAATGTGATCATTAGACAAATTTTGAACCTGAAACCAAAGCTTTAAATCAATCTTTATTTCAGGGTCTGAAGCTATAGGAATGCAAAGATTGGCAACAGTTGGGTCACAGCCACAAAGAGAAAGCAATGTTCAGTCAAAAATGACACCAACACAGAATCAGAAGCAAACAGAGATGATGAAAAAGGCAATTAGTACCTGAAGATTTGGTTTGGTTTCTTTGGTTTCTAGGGATCAAAACTGGGCCTCTCATACTTGAGCACAGGGCTCCCATTATATCTGAGGTGGAACTGAATCTTAAACTTGCCAAAGTTTCAAGGTATCCTGCTAGTTACATCGTGATACTTCTCAGTCCCTCCAATAAAGTCTTTTTTTTTTTAAGTAGTTAAGACTGAGTTTCTAACTTGCTTAGCTAAGTAAAACAGCTTAGAGAAATCAGGATGATACACTTTTAAAAAGGAAGCTATCCCTATCAGGTAAAAATAAAATAAATTCTAGTAAAATAAAAATACCTTTGGTCAGAAAATATGTTAAATATGCTCAATGTTTGTACACTCTTGTATTCCCCTCTTTTAAAAGTGTTACATGAAATGCTTTAGCACAGAAGTCACACTTTCTTTCATGTTTTGCCAATCACAGCTTACTTGAAGAATTGAATAATGCTGAATAAAAAAAGTACAAGTAGAAACATGACTACACAATAATATTAGTGATAAATTTGCATCCCTAGAAACTCAATCCCTTTGGGAATAGTTTATGCATTCACTCACGCAAATAAAATCTTTTTCTAGTGTCACAGTACCGCTATTCTATTTCCTGATTGTGATCTTACATTGTCAGGTATTATAAACTCACCATGCTTTTAGCAAAAACAAAAATTTTTATAAACAACAAAAATATATGGAGAAGTGGTGTGCCCTGAAAGAAAACGAATTAGCTGTGTAAATCCTGCATAAACACTTTTTCTGTTGCCATCTGGTGGTTCACATATAAAATCAATGCTGACATCCATGTGTACAAGGCCTTGGTCATACACAATCAAAATTTCTTTCGTTCTTTTGCACTGCACCAAACACCTAGGAAAAAGTCAAGATGGAACTGCCCTTCACTCTAAAAACAGGCTATCTCTTGTGAGACAACCATAAATACAAGCAAAATAACTCCAGTGGATCATCCTGACCTAAATCACACAAAATAACTTCTTAGCAGAAATCTGAAATATATGTCTAACATGCTTTTCACAATTCCCACCACTAATTACCAAGAGAGGCAAGTAAGTACTGGAGCTCCCCGTGTATCCCTATTCCTCCTCAAGTCACTAATGCTATTCTTTAACTTCCCCATATTGTAGAAAGACCATTCATCTCTATAAAACCTAAATTCTGAACCTCTCGTAGTAAAGAATTTGGTCTAGGGAACAGAGAAAAGTTATAAAAGGGAATTACAAATCGTGCTGCTATAAACATGGGTGCACATATATCACTGCGGTATGATTTCACTTCTTCTGGGAATATGCCCAGAAGCAGAATAGCTGGGTCAAATGGAACTTCCAATCCTAGCTTTTTGAGAAACCTCCAGACTGATTTTCACAGTGGCTGCACCAGTCTACACTCCCACCAACAGTGGAGAAGGGTTCCTTTTTCCCCATATCCTCTCCAGCATTTCTTATTGATAGCTTTCTTGATCCTGGCCATTCTTTCTGGAGTGAGATGGAATCTCAGAGTTGTTTTTATTAGAACATTTTTTCATGTATTTGTTTGCCATTTGTATTTCTTCAGCTGAGAAGTGTTTTCATCTCAGATGCCCATTTTTTGATTAGGTCTTTGAATTTCGAGGGCCTGATTTTTTTTAATTCTTCATATGTTCTAGATAGAAGACCTTTGTCTGAAGGACAGTTGACTAAGATTTTTTCCCAATTCGTGGATTTTCTTTTCACTCTGTTGGAGATTTCTTTTGACATGCAAAAACTTTTTAAGAAGATGAGATTCCCAGTTGTTGATTCTGGGAAGGGTTTCCCGTGCAGTTTGACTTTTGTTCATGAATTCTCCACCTACCCCTATGTCTTCAAGATTTCTACCCACTTTGTTTTCCATTTTAGTATTTTAGTGTTTCCGTTTTAATATTTAGATCTTTGATCCATTTTGACTTTAGTTTAGTGCATGGTGATAGGATTGGGTCTAGTTTTAGTTTTCGGCATATGGAAAGCCAGTTTTTCCAGCACTACTTATTAAAGAGGCTATCTTTCATCCAGGGAACATGTTTGGTGCCTTTGTCAAAGATGAGGTGGCTGAGTGGAGAAAAGGCAACAAAACATTCCACTCAACACTAATTTTGTCTTTGTAATAATCAGTCCCAGGGTCTAGCCTATTCTCTAATGCTCACATCTCCAAAGATAGACCCTATTAATATAAATTTTTAAAAACACACACAAGCCAAAAACGCTACTGAAACTACAGTCTTTGCCTACACTCAACAAACTAATCTCCAAAGATTAATAAATTAATGGATTTATTTGACTGGCATGTCAGTTGTCAAACTGGGTTAATTGATAGCTGTTAACTTCACTAGACAATGTGTATCAATGGAATGCCAGTTAAGCCTGTTAAAGTGAAAAATAATTCTTGTGTTAATTTTAAAGATCCTCTGAGTTACTAAAAGTCCCTAATGACCATTAAACCAACATAAAGTTGAGCACAGAAATGTCAACAGCACCTACTAATCTCAATAATTACTGATGGTCACTGTCCAGCAAATATAAACATCCTTATAACCATGATTATTTCACTTACTTTTAAATTTCTCACTGCATTGCCTCCCATAGATTTTGATTAGTCTTGCCCTTTCCTTTCCTGGCCATTCAGATAAATAAGCATTCCCTATTTTTATTAAAAAGATGTATTTCTCCAAACTTCAGGTTACACAGATAAATTATGGCACTAATTTGTTTTACAGAACCTAAAATTTTGAGCATGAACCATTTTCGGGCTAGAGTAAATATATCATGTGGTAGATGGCAGCACCTAAGGAGAAATACTATATTGCACTTCAGTGGTCTTCAACACTGTAAATACCCTGCAAAAGTAAAACGAAGAGAAGTAGCTCCTAAGAGCAAAGACATATGGAGTTACAGAAGCCCCAGATAGGAGACACTTAGCAAATCTGGTGAAGGGCAGAAAGAATACAACATACAGAAGATTAGAGAATCAGAGCAGAACGATTCTGAACATCTAGTCTAACCTCCTCCTCTACACGTGAGAAAACAGACTCAGGGAGGCTAACAGATTTGCTCATATTTTAAGGTGGTTTCAGAAAGTGAGAACATCCAGGGCTACTGACACTTAGCCAATGCCTTTTCCATTTGCCACATCCATGTTTCTAGGGAAAATAGTCTCATTACCACAATACCCACAGGAGACTGAAGCCAGGCTGATAAAATGAGTCTGGGCTTTAGAGTTGCCTGTCAGGATGCCAAACCATGTCAATACTCAAACAAGTTTCATAAATCTATGTTCCCATAATATTTATTTTTATATTAGGATATAATAAAAACAGCGTTAATGTAATGAAGCTGTGAAATGAATAATTTCTCCAAAATAAGTCTCAGATATAGGACTAATAACTGGCAAACAGTTATTTGTCTAACTATGATAGAATTGCATTTCAGGTATTCACTGAAAAGCTTATTACTGTGATTTTTATGTGCTAGGATGGCAGAAGGTGCTACACTTGCAGTCCTAATTGATGAAACACATTCTCCCTCAGGATTATGGGTACAAATGTTTTTGCCCTTTTTACTAACAGGGATGTACAAATTTAGGAAACAATTTAATACCTTATAGAAACGTTGAAGTAAAATTAATCATAACAAAGAGTACGTATATGAATATAAATACTCAACTGCATTAGGTAGAAATGTATCATTGTTAACTAGTATTTAACCAAATAATAAAACGTATCACTGTCTTATTTTTAAATAATTCTATAACTCTTCTTTATACTATATATTTCCATCTATTTTCATTCCCTACTCTCAGCTTCACTCAACTTCCATGCATTAGATGCAAGGGGTTTACTCTACCACAACTACCATTTTCATTACTTCTTAGAAAAATTTAAATCATGACATAGTCAAAACTCATCTCTAAGTTTTTTTGGTTTTTTTGGTTTTTTTTTTTTGTCCATTCCAGTCTCTGGTTTTAGTCAACAGTAGCAGTCTGATTTCTGGGACATCCTGAGGAAGACGAGAATGCAGGCAGAAAGATACTACATGCAGCAAACCTCTGCCTCCTCAGACACCAAATCCCACATATTAACAAAAATTATGCAAAGACTATTAGGATGGGAATACAAAGGCAACTCATAGGTAGACTTTAACTACGATGTCTCATTTGATATCTGCAAGATTAACTTGCAGCCTTCCACTTGGTTTTGCCCCAATATCTGAGGATAGAGCAAACTTCCCAAAGTATCATCTCAATATGTAGCTGAACTTAACTGTTGATAAAATGCATGCTCAAGTAAACTAATAAATGAGATGTGTACCTTACAAATCCCACCTTTTTGTTAAATACAATTCTTATACCAGAGTGAAGATAAATAGAATTTTTCAAATGTTCTACAAAGAAATGACTGAATCATCGCTATTTGTCCACTCTTGGGAAGTGAAACCAAAGCCAACAGACTGCCACAACCCACTCTCAGCTAGAATTCCAGTTATGTTATGAATAAAAACTAGGAGGGAAGGAAGAGGTGCCCCAAAACGGTGACAGTCATTTTATTAAGGGCGAGGGGTAGGTACAAAGGAGCTATGCACATTTCTCTTTCAAATTTCTTCACTGTCTTTAAGTCACAACTATAAAGTTATAAACCTGAATTTCAAGTAATTCAATATGGTATTTGAAAACATTGTTCAGCATCTTCCCTGTAATATGGATCAGACTACCTTTTCCTCCCTTCCCTTACAAAAGCAAAGGCTACATGGGAGACATTCCGATCCAGGGGCTGTAAACGTGGGTTAAAGACTTGGGATCAGGCTTTTCTTTCTGGCTTCACCACTACCAGTCCTCATAAAACTAGGCAAATTGGTTAACATCTCAGTGCCTCAGTTTCCTCACAACTACAATGAGAGAAACACTACCTGTTTTCCAGGGGTTGTTCTGAAGAATAAGAGTCCTTAGTGCTTGGCATACAAGGGCTTGCTGAAAGGACCTACAGTTGATAACTGCTTGCTATTGAGTTTAGAAGATAGTTACCAACAAGTGACTAGTTGCCAGCAATTAAGTATGCAGTGGTCTAGCAAGATTTAATTCAGTGAAGAAAGTGGCCTGCAACCCAAGTTGAAACTCAAACTACTAGATTGTGAAGGTGAGGGTTTCCAGGAAAAGAAACAAAGTATTCTTGGTTTGGTGGAAAATAAAGGTCAAAAACAGGAAGCTAGATCTGTAGTGACCCCCCAATTAACACTTTTATAATTCTTCCATCCAAATAAGTCAGAAAAGTATAATAAGTAGGTATTTCTGGGCTGGAGAAAAGTGATACAGACCATAGGAAATCAGCATGAGGGTGACAGAATTGGGTAAGATTATGGGTTAGCCAAAGAAAGGACAGAAACTCAACAAGGATATAAGAACACTTGTTGAGCTTTGTAAAATGCACACTTCTGACAACCAGCAGATCTGAGGTAGGGCACAGGTGACTATGTTTTGCTAATTTCATTGGTGATTCTGATACAGGCCCCAAATAGCACAAAACAAGCTCACCAATTTCATAGGAATAGAACATGTGACTAAAATGCTGATTAGAACATTTAAATTATGAATCTGGATCAGGTATAAGTGAAGACAGGTTCTAAACCCATAGAAGTCATGGGAATTTATAGATCAGGCAAAAATTATAGGCTCAGGACAAGGTCAAAAGGGAAACAGATTCATGTGATCTCATTTGATAGGGTTAGACTCTTGGTTCTCAAATGTGGCTAAACATCAGAATTACCTGGGAAGGCTCAAAAGTCCAGGTCAAACCTCAAGTCAATTAAAACAGATTCTAAACGTGAAAGCCAAACATCAGTACACCAGTTTAAAGCTCCCCAGGTAATTCCAAGTACAACTAAGTTTGAGAAACACTGTGTTAGAAAGTTTTCAGGAAATCTGCACGCAACTTAGTGAGCGGAAAGTTAATGATTCTCAAATGCCAGCGTATATGAGAATCATCTGGAAAGTAGGCTGTGGCTCAGTAGAAAAGGAGCTGGTCCTCTAGAGGTTTACAAATACTCCAGGTGATTACAATATGCATAGCAATACTTGAGAACCACTGGGCCAGGCGACTGGAAATAACTCAGAATGAGAAACTGAGGACTCTGAACAGCCCTAGGCATTTCCATTCTTCTAAGCCTGATGAACACAAGCTCATTCTATGAAGCGTAGTAAACATTACAGAATAAAACCAAAAAATACCCAGCAGTAAAGCTAAAGGCACCACTGAATTCACACATGTAATACGTATGACTCATCTTTTTGCCTCAGAAGTCAACTTTTCAAACCTCTCACATCTGGCCTTTTGGTGGATAGCATAAAGAAAGCATGCATTGCCACCTGCCTTTCAGAATTAAAAACTTAGCTTTTGAGGAATCTAGAGAAATCACCCACACACACACCAATAGGCAGCATATACAACAGGAATTCTTGTTACCATGCAGAAAGAAACTTGTACATATTAAAGTTACCCTTTTAAGATCTGAAGGGGCCCTTCACAAAACCTCAATTACATACCTCAGCTTGCAACTTCAATAACATAGTAACGTTTATTGAACAATGTTGCCTTTTTTTCTCCTGGCCATCATGACCAAGCCTACCCACACGATGTGCAAGGGAACTTAGAAAAATCAGGAAATCACCTAGCTACATAGTAATACATTACTTACTGACCACTTCCTTCTTAAGATTTAACTATTCTATTCAGAATGTTACACTGTATCTGATAAAATTCAAGAGAATGCATTCCTGAGCATATGACCAACTCATCATCCCATCAGAAATCTCTATAGCAGCACCGGAATTTTCATTTTCAAGATACATGAGCTTTTGTCAAAGGGTGACATCTCCTCTGTAATATGAATTTTCAATATGATATAAAAAATGATGGATATATTACACATTTCACAGAGCACAAGAACAGTAACCTGTCAATGAATTTAAAATTTGTGACAACCTATTTGAAACCTTACACTAAAAGATCTGTACACTTCCATAAACCATATAAATGTAAAACAGGTACCAATGTTTTTACTGGTAAAACATTCCTCTCTTAACAAAGTTTGGCTGTTACATTAGGACATTTTTTAATGATTTTAATTAACATTTCAGTTGAAAAAATGCAACACTTTATGTAACTTTCAAAGCACAACTGAAGAAAACTTTAATTTCATGTAACATGCTTCAAAACGAAGCCACTGGTAGATTTTTTTTCCCCCACCGCTGGAACTTCACAATTCTTCAAATATGTAACGCTGTAGGTCTTACTGAAAGTTTACAATTAAGCCACTCTTTTTAAAGGAAAAAAAAAGAAAAAGGAACTTAATATACACTACTTTCAATCTAAAGGGAATCCTGTTTAGATTTCTTCACTTGAACCTGGTTCCTCTGACAATCTACAGATCCCATTCTACAAAAACTTAATAAGTGCTTGTCTTCCAGAGCAAGTCATTAAGCAAAATAAGCGCAAATAAGTAAAATGAAAATTTTACGAGAGGAGTTAAATTAACCAGAAATACAGCAATTTGTTTTCATGTAGTAAAACATGAAAGGAGAAATTTATTAAACTGAGGGGAGGGTGACAACAATTCAAATACCAGATAAGCATTAATTTATTAGTTAAGCTATCTGATAATTTTGAATTCAGTGCTTTACAATGTTATTACACTTAAGTCATTATATGTTGCCACACACAAATTATCTTTACATGACAGAACATTACTAATTTTTAAATTTAATGCTCCACCTTCCTTAAAATCAGAATACCCAGTTCCTTACTTGGGTAGTAGTAGTCCAGGACACGGGAAATGAACACCAGTTAATTTTTCTAAAGCTGCCAACAGCAAATAACATTCACTAATCTGTTTTAAAGACCCCACCAGAAGGGCATATTATATCTCGTCGTCGCCACCCCACCCCACACAAGCATGCACCGAAAACAGGACGCTGACAGGGGCATAATACTGATTGGGGAATCAAGATTTACAAAGGGTGAGGGTCCTTTCAAAAGAGATTCCACCTCCGCTTTCAAAAGGTCATTTGCAATCAGCAGATCTTCGTTTCCTATTTTAGAGATCAGCACTGTATTCTAAACAGAAGCCAACAGAGGGAGGAAAACAAAGCGGAGCGGCAAAGCCGTGGGCTCCGAAAGTTTTTGCTCCACCGACTGTTCCGCACCCACTTGGGGTCGGGGCCCCAGGACTTGGAGTCGGGGGTGGCCGGGACCCTGGGGAGAGACTGGAAAAGGCGACTGCTGGTGACTGACACTTGATATTTCGAAGTCCACCGCCAGTGTCACTCATCAGTAACAAGACTCTGCGGTGCAAAGACAGAAATCAACCCACGTCCAAATCAGTGCAATGGGACG